>CM033348.1:9561805-9839431 GCA_019395295.1 Osmanthus fragrans
ATCAACTCCAACTTTTTCTTCCAATCTAAATATGTCTCAGGATCACTCCTACACTTAAATTGTGGAATTGTCATTTTCACATTACCCAAATTGTCATCAACTTCACCTCCATAATTATTTTGACCTCGTCGTTCAAACCTATCTCCTCTATGCCTCATTTGTCTCATCTCAAACTATTCGGTCGGAATCATTCAATTGGCTTTTACCCTCTAATAATTTCACTCTCTGCATTTTACCACTCAATACTTTCACCAAGTGTTTCCAAAGACAACAAAGAACTTACCGAATCAAACTCGTGAATTCAAAATCGAATATAAGAAGGAATGTGACTCAAAAGTATTATAGAAATTGAAATTTGGAATGAAGAATTTTAAGGAACTCAATGGAAATTTCAACTTTGGGACACAACTTGTATGACAAGATTTAGATAGTGAATCAAAGTTTGTAGAAGTGTTGGTAGTAATTCAAACAAAACTATTTTTTTTAATTTGTACAGATGAACAGTATCGTATGAGAATAGTAAAAAAAAAAAAAATTTAACACAAGATTGCACTACCAACAGAGAAAATACGGATCTAGGAAAACAAAACGAAGAACGACTCAAGAACAAGAAGAAACAAAGAAGAAAAAAATTGAAATTTAAGACTCAACAAAGAAAATAAGGGATATAACCTGATTAAATTGGAGCTAAAGCTCTGATACCAACTGATGCAAACTCCGTGGTAACGGTGACTACGAAACCCACAACTAGATTGATGCGGAACCCAAGAACGTCAAATAATAACCCGATTTTGGACTTGAACCCAACGAAATGAAGCAAAAAATCCAACGATAACAAAGATGCATTGAGCTCCTTGATTACATAATGAAGAACTTACGATCCGATATTTGAACATACAAAAATTAGATCTTGAAAGTTCGATTTGTTGTTCAATAGAAAAATAAGAGAGAAAGCAATAGTATTTCAATTAATTCATTGTTAAAAGTTCTTAAAGTAACAAAAGAGTTAAATATTTATATTAGAGCCCTAAATCTAGTAAAAAAACGTGCATAAGGTAACAAATAATGTCAAAATATGGAAAGGAATAGAATCCTAATAAAAAAAGGAAATAAATCACACAAAATTCAGTCGTACCGGACGACCCTTCCGGACGTCCGGTAAGCGCGTCCGAATGGACAGAAGTGCTCTACCGAACATCCGGTAGAGTACGTCCGGTTGAGTTATGCGCATCCGATTTGGCAGAGATTTCAGGTCTTGGGCTACCGGACGTCTGGTTGACCCCTTGCGTCCAGTTGGCCAGAACTTTCTTCGGCCATCTTTATCTCGTTGATCCAAGTCTTTTCGGTCTTTGACCCCAACATGAAACTTGCTCCATTTTGCGTCCCGAACATGGATTCATCAATAGTGACTTAGACGAACATCCCCAATACCTGTTTGACTCGTTTTGCTCTCGATCGAGTCATTACCCCTTCTTCGATAATCAACGGGTCTCAATTTGGACTTACATTCATGACTCCCGCATCCTCGATTATATCATTAATTGTCACATCAATCACTTACTAATGATTACATAAAAGATATCTTACTAAGCCCCTTACAGTCTCACCCCATCATGAGAGTTCGATTCTCCATATGGTGTCGACTTCGACAAATGAGTTTGACTTTCTTTATAGGTTAGGCCTCTTCATGGGATTCGGCCAAATTGCCTCTTGGGCAGAATGCGGGCCCATTTTTGCCTACCACGTAGAATTTTTGTAGCCTCATTAGACGAGGTTTAACATATATCATATAATAGAAAAAAGGAAAGGAAACATGGAAATCTCTCCAGGTCATTGAAGAAGAAGAATGCCTTATTAATATTTATAACTTCTTTTTCACTATTTGTTAGTTATATAAGGGTATTTTCTCCATTATATATTTAAGATGCTATTTTAAATTTCTATACCAAAATGTGTGATTTGTTACCACTTTATTTACATGTAAATTTCAAAATTTTAACATGCAAAATGTAAATATACTTTATTTACAGGTGTATATTGTAAATTTCACAAAAAAAAAGGGGGGGGGGGGGGGGGGGGGGGGGGGTTACAATTCTATCCAATTGAAGTCTCCGTCACAACTAGAATTTATTTTATATAATTTTTAACGACAAATATTATTTTATATATTCTTCTCGGCTATTGTTCTTCACTAGGATATTGGCTAATTAATTGTTCTTCACTAAAATTTCTTATTATTTTCTTCATCGGAAGGAAACAAAAGTATTAATGAACAAAAGCTTTTTATATTAGACAAAGTTTACAATGCCATGATATAAATCATCAAATGGTAGCTTGTCGATGGACGAATGATAACTATTGTTATTTAAGAGCTTGATTAAAGGTAAATAACAATGAATTAACTACAGTAAAATTGTCTAATATAACCAAAATGAAATTTTTTAACACTTCATACTTTATATTAAAAGACAATAATATAAGGACATGAATTAATAGTATCTTCCAATCGAAGGTGTCAAATATTGATTTGCCGTTCTCCGCCTCTAGCTTTCGTTCACCATATGAACGCAGAAGATTTGGTGAAGTTTGTACATTCCGTCAAAATATTGAATTTTATCTTTCATCGCTGTTGTAAACTACAAAAGGGTTAGAGTGATTCATGGTTACCTAATTATAACTTGACTTATCACAATAATAAGTGTTAATTTATATTCATTGAAGAAATCTACAATAACTAGTGCCAAACAATCGAGTGATCTGAGCATTTTCGTTAGTGATCTTAAGTGGTAGTTTCAACAGTGGTCACGCCTAACCAAGTTGTGGATGTCCATTTTCAATCCTGTTAAGCCGACGATCAAGGCTAGGACTGACACATCGAGTTTACAAGAATGAATATACCATGGGACTTCTCAATATCTTGAGAGCTTTCAATTTCCATGTCAAACCTCATCCTTGGCCAATTAAGGGCCACCACATTTTTGTTAATTAAATATTATTTTCAACACGTCCATTCACGTATGATGGAATTTGTTATAATAAGTGTTTCATTTTTTATTCATTGGAGAAATCTACAATAATTCTAGTGCCAAACAATCGAGTTATCTGGGCATTTTTGTTAGTGGGTCTTAATTTTTGTTATTTTTGTTTGAAAATGAAATAAACAACACGTGAATAAAAAGTTTATCAAGTAAAATCTTGGTCGGGTGGAAATGGATACGTCTACATTACATAATATAGTATGTTTTCCAACTTTGCGAAGTTAATTATTTAAACTGAAGCGATTTTATTGTTTGCTACTTATACTCTTGCTCAATTTTGTTATTTTTTATCCATATAATGCAATGGTAGCAACACATTTCAATCAATGAAGTGGTTTATACTTATGATTAGTATTTTAACAAGTGGGAAAAGGCACTGCGTAGGTGTGAGGGAAAAAAAACATTTTTATGGAGAAGGTATGAAAAAGGCGATCAACTCTATTTTTGATTGCCTAACATGGGATTCGACCCCAAAAGGCACGCATTTTTATTTACTTGTCCAATCTTTTTATTTTTCAAGGTTAAATAAATTATCTAAATTAGATCAAAATTATCAAAACCTAGTTAAACGAATAACAAATATAATCAAGGAATTAAAATAAACTATCAATTATAATAGTTTATGTAAATGAACCAAGCATGTGTTGAAGCTTAATTTAAAAGTCCAATATTAAATCATCATGCATTTAATTGAATTTGAAACTGATACTTAAATTAATTCATGTGATAAGTGGACCGGTGAACTTATCAATCACGTGAGAAATAATATGGTGAGTTTCCAAATAAATTTTGAATTATTTTCCAACAACGGTTAGAAGGGTTCCCAGAAGTAATTCGCAATTTATTTCCTTTTAGCGTACTTTCCTTTCCTTCTCAGAGATTGATTCACAGATTGTTTATGCTTCTATAAAGGCAGAATCCTCTCTTCTCATCTTCTCAACAATTTCATATTTCAAGAACTTACCATAACCTGCGATTTTGCCCATCCCACCTGTTGGGTTTTTGATACCCAATAATCTCCCGGGCGATGATGTAAATTCGATTAATTTATTCAGTAGGCATCGATCATATGACTGAACGTTGGATTGACACCACTGTTGATATGCCCAGACCCTAAAGTTTATTTGGGTCATTCGAAGTAACCTAATTAATTAGAGCTGTTCATGACTCGTTCTCCACCTACTTGGACAGTTTACTAATTGGAGGCCCATTTGTCTTGTAGCCCACCCTTTGGTACTAATTGGGCCTTGACCCAATTGTTTGACCTAGCCTAACTTACCTTATTTGGACTTGGATTGGGCTATATTGTTCGGTCTCTCTCTTTCTCTCATTCGACGCCGTGAGTTCTTCTTCTCTGTGGTTTTCTCTTCGTGCTTTCTTGCTACTTTGGCTTCTGTTGTGTGCAACCCATATTACCTTCTTCTCTTTGTGAGTGTCCATGTGTGGGTGTGATTGTGGGTACCATTAGTAGCAACAGTAGGTGGAGAAGTGTTGGTGGAAAGGGTCGATTGGTGATTCTTGGTGGTGTCAATCAGTTAGAGCAAACTGAGCCCAATAAAGCCTTGGTGGCGGCGCTATATTTCTCTACAAATGGTATCAAAGCATGGGTTCGACTGATTGAGGGAGAATCGACCAAAAATCGGCCGTTGGTGCGCAAGTCCATACTCGACCGAGACTTCAATCTCGAATTCCGGCCAAACCAGTGACCGCCCGGGATTTCTGAGCCCATATTCGGACTCTACAGGTGGAGGCGCTCCTGGTGGTGGAGGGCGTTCTGGCTGCGGCAGTGGTGGTGGCGCAGCGTGGCTCCAGCGGCAGTGGCGCGTGCGGCGGTCTTCCGACGAGCATTTTTCTGGCAAAATCCTTACTTTCCCCTGCTGAACGTACTGATATTATTTGTTCAGTGTTTCAGGTTACGCAGTGTTTCTGGTTACGCAGAAAAATTTGGACAATTTTGCCCCTGGTACCTGTCTGCTTCGTGTCTGACTGCAGTGATAACTTCATGGCTGACTGCAACGGTACATTTGCTGAATCTTTAGGGCGAATAGTGGTAGCCCTAAAGCAGCAGATTCGCATCTCTCGTAATTCACGGACTCAAATACATCCGCTCTGGTAAATTGGCTTATCCCGTTAATTTCAGGACTAGCGCATCATCGTGTGGGGTGATAATAGATTGTGGTTACCGTGAAGGGGTAACATTGTTTGTGTTAGAAATTAGGATTATTTGCTCTTGATTGGTAGCGTTTGAGAATTTAGTTTTGATAAATTAGCTTATTGATCTTTATGATATAATTGTCACTATTTATGATACATATTTTGTTGCATTCATAATTTCGCTGCGTTGTTACTTCCGTTAGAATACCTAGACCTTACATGTTCGAACATTCTCTTGATCTAAGACCACGAGTCTTACGAAATCCTGCAAATTTAGAACGAAGTAGTATGTGACCTTAGGACTACTTTGTGTGGTTTTGTGTTTGTAATTCTGTGTTTTTTTATTAACTCATAAAATGACAATTCACAACTTTGATTTGGGAATCTCTAACGAAAAAGGTGATTTTTCAATATGGCAACAAAAAATGAAGGGTATTTTGGTCCAACAAAAAGTTGCAAAAGCCATTGAAGACAATTTTTCAGCTGATTTTTCAAAAGAACAAAAAGAAGAAGTCGATGAGCTTGCTTATACCTCTATAATCTTACACTTGACTGACATTGTTTTAAAAAAGGTGGGTAAACTGAAAACCACCAAAGAACTTCGGCAAAAATTATTGCTCAAGTCTACCCCAAAAAAGCTTTACTTACTTGAACATTTCTTCAGTTTTAAAATGGATCTTTCGAAGGATCTTGACAACAATTTAGACGTTTTTAGTAAACTTATTCAAGACATTGTTAATTGTGGTGAGAAAGTGTCTGAAACTTACAAAACTATAATCCTGCTTAATTCTATGCCTGAATCATATAGAGAGGTAAAAAAATGCTATTAAGTATGGTAGGGACACTTTGACGCTTGAAATTGTCGCCGACTCACTTAGAAGTAAGGAGATGGAACTTAGAGTTGAAAAAGAAGATAAAAAGAGTGGTGAGTTGCTTATGATGAGGACTAAGATGAAATTTAAACAAATGAATTTGGGTAGAGCTCAAGACAATAGTGATTTGAGTAGTGACTCGAGTGATGAGGATGGTAAGAAAAAGGGAAAGGGATGGGACAAGTTTAGTGGTAGAAGGTGTTACAGTTGTGGTAAATCTGGACACTTTATTAGGGACGTCCCAAGAATATGGATAAGCAGAAGGGTGGATGAGAGATTAGGAAAATGTGGCTATGGGGTCGAGTGATGACCCTAGTGAGGTTTATTGAGTGTGAACCTAGTTACTGCATTGCATCTGTGTGCAATCCTTTTTGTGTGTGTGTAAGTGTTTGATTCTGTTGCATGTTGTATGTTACACTTTCAATGTGTTTGATGTGTGTAATTGCATGAATTAAAGTGACTCGAATACTTGGTGTATGTGTTTGCATGCATAATGGGTTTGTAATGCATTAGTAGTAAGTGTGTTGGATGTCTATTGGTGAGGTGGAGTATAGATGCCTAGGGGTACATTGTGGTTTGTACCAGGGGATGTGGAGTGTGACATTTGGATCACGAGTGGAGATGTGATCAAATGTCTAGAATCATTTATGAGAAAGAGACCCTGATCAGGTGGAGTGTGAGAGATGACACTTCTATCACTTTTCTTAGGTGGAGCCTCAATATCCACGTAGTTTAGTTGAAGTGTTGAGGTGATAAAGGATTATCCCGAGAATTTAGGATCTATTGTGACTTACCAGTTAAACATGAGTTGAGTGATTAGTCTAGTGAGCATGGTAGAGCGATGAGTGGAGATATGTGTTCTCGAGGTGGAAGTAACACGGAATGGGATAGGATAAGTGTGGTGAGATCTTTTTTCGTAGGGTCATTTATGCATTTGTTGCATATGTGTTGACCGTGTGTTGATTAACTTGGTGTTAATCTGTTGTTCTGTATGAACGTGTTTGAAAAAGATCTATGTGTTATCCTATAGTATATCGGCATCGCATGTTTTATTTGCTCTTGACCATCACTGTGATTATCTGCTTCTACTTGGGTGTTCTTGACCTTAGCCCTAGTGAGTACATGGAGCAGGTATGATATGTGTTTTAGGATGGAAACATGAGGTAAGGTCTGTGAAACCAATTTTATTGGTTACCTTGATTGTGCAAGTATAAACTGTGTGTTTTGTTTGCTTGCAGGTTTATTGGGAATCAAGGTGGAGATTGTTGGGTTTTTTATACCCAATAATCCCCTGGGCGATGATGTAAACTCAGTTAATTTATTCAGTCGACATCGACCATATGACTGAATGTTGGATTGACACCACTGTTGAAATGCCCCTACCCTAGAGTTTATTTGAGTCATTCGAAGTAACCTAATTAATTAGAGTTGCTCATGACCCGTTCTCCACCTACTTGGACAGTTCACTAATTGAGACCTATTTATCTTGTAGCCCACCCTTTGGTACTAATTGGCCTTGACCCAATTGTTTGACCTAACCTAACTTACCTTATTTGGACTTGGATTGGGCTATATTTTTCGGTCTCTCTTTCTCTCATTCGACGCCGTGAGTTTCTCTTCTTCTCTGTGGTTTTCTCTTCGTGCCTTCTTGCTACTTTGGCTTCTGTTTTGTGCAGCCCATATTACCTTCTTTTCTTTGTGAGTGTCCCTGTGTGGATGTGATTGTGGGTACCATTAGTAGCAACCGTAGGTGGAGAAGTGTTGGCGGAAAGGGTCGGTTGGTGATTCTTGGTGGTGTCAATCAGTTGAAGCAAACTGAGCCCGATAAAGCCTTGGTGGCGGTGCTATATTTCTCTACACCACCAGTTGCCTCCCACTACTTACTAAATTCCAAACCCATATCCATTTAATAAGATACCGCTATAATCATAGCTTATTTCTCTGGTTTTCTCGGGTTTCACCATTATTTCCTTATAGTAGCTTCGCAGATAATCATAGATTATTTCTGTTTCTCGACAATCTATTCATTTCTCAGCAGTCAGTTCTAAAATCCATGTAAAAATGGCCCTATGATAAGTGTGTTTTACACACTTATTTAGGCCACAAAACATGGATAATTGGGGATGTATGTGTTGAAATATGGCTTAATTCGATACAATTTGTATTTGTAGGACTATTTTGATGGATGGAACGAGAAGTATGTGAAATCGAGCGAAAAAGGATCAAAACAGAAGAAAATGAAAGTTCAAGGACTAACGTGCAAATATTCAAAAGTTGTGTCGACCCAAACGATGAAAATTTGAGAATACTAGGAGTCAATTGGTTGAAAGAAGACATCAAAGGGATGGAATATCGTCAAAGTATGATCACATATCAATTTCTAATCGAAACGTTATGCACCAATTTTTAGCTTCACATTGAGACCAATTTTTGACATGGTAAACGATCGAATTGGAAGATAATGTCGAATCAAAGTTGTAGCTCTTTGAGTTATCTTTCCAATGCACTTTGAATCACTTCAATCGGACATCAGTAGAGAAAGTTATGATAAAAATACCGAAAGCTGTCTAGCGAAGAAAAAAGTTGTTTCAAGCGGTCGCTTGGAACAAATCCCAAATGGTCGCCCAAGTACATTCAGGGAATCCAGGAGGCAAATTTTACAAACCAAGCGGTCGCTTGATTCATTTCTGACCCGAAATTCTGGTTTCCTTTTTTAAGTTAAACACCTATGGAAACTTGATCTTAGACTTCTTTATAACCCTAAACTCGACCAGAAATGGGGGCTACGCATATGTTGGACATATTCTACACATTGGAGAGCAAGACAACAAGGAAGGAGAAGAAGATTCATCCCAAGATTCAAAATTTAACTCAAGAATTAACAGGGTGATGTCGTCTCCAACCTATTTCTTTTGTTTTCTTACTTCTATCATGTTAAGTTAGTTTTTCAAGTACTAGGTGAACGATGAACCTCACAATGTGATCTTGTAATTTCTTAAAATTTGCATTCAGCTTTCATATTGCATTCTAGGATAATTTGCATTTAGTCTACCAAACTAATTCTCAGTAGTTTTCATAATTTAGTTTGGTTAGTCTTTAGTATAAAAACACATCAAAAACTCATCTTGTTTCGGTTAAGGTCGAGATAATTAATATTAAACTACTCAATCTCTGTGGGATCGACAATCCGGATTCTAAAAGTTTACTTTATTACTTGTAACGAACCGTACACTTGTGGTGGTTTTAAATCGAACGTATTTTCGTGAACAAGGTTTTGGAACCCCCCAAACTTGAACTATTGTTTGTCCTCAAACAAGATGGTGACTTAACTCAACACAAAACATGGTTCAATGACTTGCCGTATCTCAGGATTAGCATTTAATAATAAACATAGTTAATAGTTTCAACAGTGCAAAATCAGATCAATCTCCACTTATCATATGTAAAACTTGACGTTTGTGTGTATACTCATGCAAAGATACCAAGCTTATGACGGGTCCAAATCCCGACCTGTAATAATCAAAATTTTCCTTTCTTCGCTCGAGAGTTACACACCCCCCAGACTTATTCTTTTCACTCAATTATCCCGGGGTGTGTTCTAGAGTAGAGATTTGATTCACTTAAGTTCTTACCCTCTCTTAGTTTGGATAGACCTTGCAATCACAAGTTCGCAGTTCAACAGGTAGAGATTCTCCTATTTCTTTGATTGGTTCAACCTCTAAAACTAAATTAAGTTACTTGTCTTGTATCAAAGGTATAATTTCATCAACTAAATGTCTTGAAGCTCTTTTCTCACTCCATTTTCTTTCTTTTAACATATCTCATTTGCTTTCTATATAACCCATGTAACGAGCTTTAAGCCGATAACTCCCAAATTAGTTGATTTTAAGGCACCAGATTTCAGTCACCCTTTCAGGCTTACTTACTCAAGTTTTGCAATCTTGGCTGGTGGAAAGAACTTGGTACAGAACTTTTGAGCAAGATCATTCCATGTGGTGATACTAGCGATCGGTTGAGAATCTAGTCATTCAAGTGCTTTGTCACGCAATGTGTGTGGAAATAGCCTCAAATGGATGGCGTCATCTGAGATACCCTGATATCTGAAGTTTTGGCACATCTCCAAGAATCCAGAGATGTGTGTATGTGGGTTTTCCTCAGCTCTCCCATAAAACTGATGTCCATTCTGAAACAAGTGTATGACATTGGTTTTCAGTTGGAAATTTGGTTGCCCAAATGATGGATACACGATGTTGGATTGACTCTGAATGATTTGGGGAATCATGAAATCCCCCACAAGCATGTTTCCTTCGTCCATTTCTTCCTCCTCGTTAGCCGAAATTACTGAATTTTGTCGTTCGTCAGCCATTTGTTGTTGTTGTGCTATTCTAGCTTCTCTTTGCAATTGGCGAAAAGTACGCTCGATTTCTGGATCAACTGGAATCAAGTCCCCTCCAATCGATCTTAGCATGCAAATCTGAAATAGCCAAAATTGCCCAATAATAAGCAAAAGTCGAAATAATGAAGTTCAACAAGTTATCTGACTAAACTAAAATCAAAATAAAAGAAAAATGTTCGAATTAGTGTCTAAGTAACTAAAATTAAACTAAAACTCAATCCCTGGCAACAGCGCCAAAAACTTGTTCACGAAAATACATTCGATTTAAAACCACCGCAAGTGTACGGTTCGTTACAAGTAATAAAGTGGACTTTTAGAGTCCGGATTGTCGATCCAACAGAGATTGAGTAGTTCAATAATCATTATCTCGACCTTAACTGAAACTAGATGAGTTTGTGATGTGTTTTTATACTAAAAACTAACCAAACTAAATTATGAAAACTACTATGAATGAGTTTGGTAAACTAAATGCAAATTACCCTAGAATGCAATATGAAAGCCGAATGCAAATTTTACGAAATTAATATAATAAAAGCGCACTAGGATCCCGAATCGCCAAACAAGTTCACTTTTAACTCCTATTTCACAAATTGATGACACGATAAATTGATTGAAAAATCAATGTTTCTAACTTATCCAACAATCTCTTTCGAGTAGAATTGAACCTATTATAGCATACCATTTGACTGTATTTCTATGACAAATGCAATATACAAGAATGCATAACGTTTTGTAAACACTTAGAGATTCACGCAAAGCATAGCGGTATATTTCTATCCCCTATCGGACCTTACGATGATTTATACCTTGTAAAATCTATTTCCCTTCTTTCGAATGCATAAAATAGACCACCTAAACTCACATAATCACATGCATTTAATTATGGAGAAAATAAATTGTATATAAATCATTCAACATCCATCGAACGTGTTTAAATGTCAAATTGCAAAATAGAAATTACAAGATCACATTGTGAGGTTCATCGTTCACCTAATACTTGAAAAACTAGCCTAACATAATAGAAGTAAGAAAACAAAAGAAATAGGTTGGAAACGACATCACCCTGTTAATTCTTGAGTTAAATCTTGAATCTTTGGATGAATCTTCTTCTCCTTCAGTCTTGCTCTCCAATGTGTAGAATATGTCCAAAATATGCGTAGCCCCCGTTTCTGGTCGAGTTTAGGGTTATAAAGAAGTCTAAGATCAAGTTTCCATAGGTGTTTAACTTAAAAAAGGAAACCAGAATTTCGGGTCAGAAATAAATCAAGCGACCACTTGGTTATAAGCCAAGCGACCGCTTGGTTTGTAAAATTTGCCTCCTGGATTCCCTGAATGTACTTGGGCGACCGCTTGGAACAACTTTTTTCTTCGCTGGACAGCTTTCGGTATTTTGATCATAACTTTCTCTACTGATATCCGATTGAAGTGATTTAAAGTGAATTGGAAAGATAACTCAAAGAGATACAACTTTGATTCAAACATTATCTTCCAATTCGATCGTTTACCATGTCAATAATTGGTCTCAATGTGAGGCTAAAAATCGGTGCTTAACTTTTCGATTAGAAATTGATGTGTGATCATACTTTGACGATATTTCATCCCTTTGATGTCTTCTTTCAACCAATTGACTCCTATTACTCTCAAATCTTCATCGTTTGGGTCGACACAACTTTTGAATATTTGCACGTTAGTCCTTGAACTTTCATTTTCTTCCGTTTTGATCCTTTTTCGCTCGTTTTCACATATTTCTCGTTGCATCCATCAAAATAGTCCTACAAACATAAATTGTATCGAATTAAGCCATTTTTCAACACATTCATCCGCAATGTCCATGTTTTGTGGCTTAAATAAGTGTGTAAAACACACTTATCAAACCCCCCAAACTTGAACTATTGCTTATCCTCAAACAAGATGGTGACTTAACTCAACACAAAACATGGTTCAATGACTTGCCGTGTCTCAGGATTAGCATTTAATAATAAACATAGTGAATAGTTTCAACAGTGCAAAATCATATCAATCTCCACTTATCATATGTAAAACTTGACGTGTGTGTGTATACTCATTCAAGCATACCAAGCTTATGACGGGTTCAAATCCCGACCTATAATAATCAAATTTTTCTTTTCTTCGCTCGAGAGATACACACCCCCCAGACTTATTCTTTTCACTCAATTATCCCGGGGTGTGTTCTAGAGTAGATATTTGATTCACTTAAGTTCTTACCCTCTCTTAGTTTGGATAGACCTTGCAATCATAAGTCCACAGTTCAACAAGCAGAGATTCTCCTATTTCTTTGATTGGTTCAACCTCTAAGACTAAATTAAGTTACTTGTCTTGTATCAAAGGTATAATTTCATCAACTAAATGTCTTGAGGCTCTTTTCTCAGTCCATTTTCTTTCTTTTAACATATCTCATTTGCTTTCTATATAGCTCATGTATTGAGCTTTAAGCCGATGACTCCCAAATCAGTTGATTTTAGGGCACCAGGTTTCAGTCACCCTTTCAGGCTTACTTACTCTTTCCCTCTTGCTTTTTATATGACCCCTGTAGCGAGCTTTAGGCCGATGACTCCCAAGTCAGTTGACTTTAGGGCACCAGGTTTCAACCATCCTCGCAGACTTACTTGCTCGAGTCATAAAGGCTTAGAATAGAGTTTTTCACGCGCAATTCAATGTAGTGCCCCTATTTCTACATGTAGAATATGGATTGGGATTTAAACAACAAACCGTGCTACTTGTACAACTCCGGTTGACAACATTGGTTGACAATCACTCACATAAGAGGAGGGCCCACGATGAATAAAAAAATCATGAGCCCCCTTCATGTAAGAAGATTGTCAATCAATGTTGTCAACCGGAGTTGTACAAGTAGCAAAATTCTTAAACAACAGCGTCGTCCTAAAATGGTACAATGGGTTAAACCTCCATTGGGTTGTCTGAAACTCAACACGGATGGTTGTTTCAGAGGTTCATTAGCCGCCGGCGGAGGAGTTTTGAGGAACTCAAATGGGGATGTCGTATTCGCATTTCATGAGTTTTATGATGAAAGTTGTTCGAACATTCTGGAGGCAGAACTTTGCGCACTCTTGACAGGTCTGAAACTTTGATTTGAAAATGGTTATCTTTTCAAGTTCAACATATGGGCAGAACTCGATTCTAAAGTTGGTATACAATGCGTAGAGGGTCGCACTGAAAAATCATTGTCCGTTGAATTTCTTCAAATTTTGGATCAGATTAAATTTTTGTGTCATCGATTTCAAGTCAGTCTTACCTACATTTATCGAGAAGGAAATGGCGCGGCGGATCACATGGCTTCACAAGGTTTCTACGCTAAAGAATACAAAGTTCTGGGACCTAGAGAACTTGACAAACTCATTCTTGCAATTGTCATTCGCGAACGTTGTAAGTTTTCATATATTAGACATTGAAATCTTTTGATTCTTTTGTAACAAGTCTGAGAAAGTACAACTGTCTTGTTGTTTTTATTTTATATCACAAATGTACATTTAATGAAATGATTTTGTTTCACAAGAATTTCATTTTGTGTATCACTTTATTATTGCATTCTATGGATTATTCCTTTTCATTTATGGGTATTCTACGATAGTTGAGGGGCTAGTGAAACTTGGTTGCAGGTTCCTTGTGGTCATGTGCTGGTTTTTATTGAAAAAATTCGTATAAAGTGTTGTTTGGAGGCTTCCAGTTCTCCGTATCTATTTGCTTCGACTAATCTTTTTTGCAATTTAATGGATCTTCTTTTCTCCTTTCATCAAGATTTCTATTCTAAGGATTTAATTAACATGCAGTTTGAGCTTCTCTTGCTAGTGGCGTATTCTATTTTCAATGGTCTGATGGGTTGTGCAACATTCCCCCAATTTGTATAAGCAAATTCATTCGTCTTGTGTATATTCTCTTTGCGAATTGCATTCTCAATTGTCCATAAAGTGATTCATGCTTTGTGAGTACAAAATTATTAGTTCTTGTGGATGTTCAGATCCTCTATTTTGTAATTTAATGTTTTGAGGTTATATTCATATAGACATACAGATGCACTATGCAGAATATGTTTGAAATTTTATCTTATTAGTTCATATCAATAATTTGTTGATTGAGCACAAAATATGTTCTATAGTTTCTTGTTTTCAGAATTGTGCTTATGTTTCTGTTGGCCCTTTGGTTATGTTGATTACACATATTTAGAAATGTTTTTTTGGGAGCCTAACGCAATTGCTAGGATCAGATATTCAGTGGTTGAAGTGTTGTTTGCAGTCAGGTATCAGCCAAAAAATCAAACGTCGTTTATGTTTCTATTATGAATCTTTATGTCATGTCATCTTTCTGATACGAGTATGATCTGTTGGCACTAGGTGGAAATTTTCTTGCTCAATGGACTGTGTAACCTATGCTTTATCATGCAGAGATTTCATGATGATTAAGCTTAAGTTGGAGAAAATCTTTGTTTGATGCTTCTTTTCCTTCGAACCAAAAACAAAGTAAAAACGTCCTGCAGCAGGGTTGGGATTGGGACGAAGGGGTGCTGTCATTGCTAATATTTTATTTGACAGAGGGATTTATCGGGTGTTATGTTATTTCCTCTCTACCTTCATTTATATAAGAATATCAGAGTGTTTTGTTGGGTGTTCTACACTTCACTAAATTGGCAGTTAATGATCATAATAGTTTATTAAATGAAGAACAAATGACGGCTCCAATTCATCCTAAACTCCAAGATGAATCTAAAAGGCTTACATTCATCATATTTGCTTTTCAATTTCAACATCTTCACATCAACATTGCAAGATAAAAGTCTTAATCCCCTCATTTAGGGAAAGTTCACTTGTTGTTTTAAGAGTTATGTACTGAATTGAGAAGTTGGGAATTCACTTTTCCCTCTTCGATTTACAGGTGTAGATAGGGTGTTGGTAAAAATGACAGAGAAAAGAACGAGTATTGGATTTTGCTGCAGCTTTTGTTGATGCAACTGATGGTACCGTTGACATAGATTTTGCTATAGAACAAAAGCAGACTAATATTAGTAACTTGATTGTGTTCTTGTTCTTGATCCTTTCTAGACATTTTCAACCATTACAAACTGTCTAACTTCAATATAAAACAAAATCCATTACCATAAAACCTCACTGGATTGTGTGCAGTGTGAGACAGAGACTGGATTATTATGTAAATTTGGAAAATATTGATTGTACAAACTAGTCTTGCATTATGGTTAGTATTTTAAAAGACGGGAGAAGGCATGATGTATGCGTAAAACATGAGGAAAAAAAAACCTTTTATATGGAGAAGGCATGAAAAAAGGCGGTTAACTCTATTTTGAGTGTCTAACACGGGCTTGGGGTACCAAAAAGACGAGTTGAGATTTACTGTCCATCCAATTAATTTTTGACACATCATTTTAAATTAATATGTTATTAATTTTAATTTTCCGCTTTAACAATTATTTAATAATGTTAAATACTTTATCTCTCTCTCTCTCTCTCTCTCTCTCTCTCTCTCACAAAAAGATGTATTAATAATTAATTGGGTAGACAGCGAATTTCAACTCCAAAAAGACGACCTTAGTTTATCGAGTTTATAATTTTTTTTAGGTTAAATAAATTAGCTAAATAAAAGAAATAATTATTAATGATATTTTTAAAATAATTAGATTATGAAATAATTATCAATGGTCTTGAAATAGTTCAATAATAATAAAAATAAAGAAATGACTTATTACATGTAGGATTCGACAAGGCACGTCCAGGCTCATAAGACTTGAAGCTTTAACTTATCGTCTTGTCACACATTTTAAATCTTTGGTGCAATGAAGAGACATAGGAATTTTGATTCAATTAATAGTTGTGAAAATGGGATGAAGCAGCTTTATATACGACGAATTCGTGAGAATGTGCTCAAGTAGACAATCAAATATTAGATTATATGAATACTTTACTTCTATAAAAAAAGGGCAAAAAAGAATGAATTTCTTTTCAACATCCCCTAGTCAAGCCCCCTTTCTTTCACAGCAATAATTTGAAAAGGGTATATATGGATCGAGACTAAGATGATCAAAACCTATATAGACAAATAATCAATGTGATCAAGGAATTGAAATAAGATATCTATTACAAAATTACAATAGTTTATATAAATGAATTCAAGCGTGTAGTTAAGCTTAATTAATAGTTCAATAATCCTCTTTTTATGACAAAAAAATAATTAATTCAGTTCTCATACATTTAATTAAAGAGGAAATTACATTGGGTGTCAATTTCCTTGTATGTAATTACAAAAATGTCATTTTTTTTGGGTCATATCAAGAATGTCTCTTTTTGATATTTTTACCCTTGTAAAGAAATTAATTCCCCAGCAGGTACACCATTAAATGAGACTGACATGGACTTGAAAATTGTACAAAAGTGCTGTACGGATCAGACAAATTGCTGTACGACTGTCATAAAATGTCCGTTGCTACAGTAATTCTCGACAGACGGGTAAATCTCGACAGATGAAATGTCGTTCTCGACAGTTTACCTCAATAATTCTCGACAGATGAGTGCATGAAATTAGATAAAATTTGACTTGTCAATCAGATGGGTGCATAAAATCAATCAACATTACAGTTAAATAATAATTTTAATTGTTTATGTATATTATTTGTTTAATTGTTTATTTAAAAAGTAAAGAAACAATTAAATTAAATATGAAATAAGTAATTAAAATAATTCATTAAAATAAATAAAATAAATAACTAATTAAATATTAAGTATACATAAACAATTAAAATAATTGATGGCATATTTAAATAAAAACGAAATTAAATATTTGATAAATAATTAAAATAAGTAATTTTAAAAAATAATTAAATAAAGTAATGAAATATTAAGGAAATAATATACATAAACAATTAAAATAATTAATGAAAATTTTAAAGAAATTAAATTAAATATTGAATAAACAATTAAAATAAATAAATTAAAATAACTAGTTAAATGTGAAGTAAATAATATACATAATAATTAAAGTAATTAATGAAATATTTTAATTAAAATTAAATTAAATATTACATAAACAATTAATCAATTAATTAAACAGTAAATAAATAATATATGTAAACAATTAAAACAATTAATGATATATTTAAATAAACAAGTGAATTAAATAATAAATAAACAATTAAAATAAGTAATTAGTAGAGTTAACATTTCAACTTCTTTTATCTCTTTTTTTTTTTTTTTTGTATTAACAAAATTCAAAATAGACAATATAATATAATATATATATATATATATATATAAAATATAAAATACATTAAATGGAAATATAATATACATATATATTACAATAAAATATTGAAATTTAATCAAAATATCAAGACCATTAATGCCATTCAAATCATGTCATAAATGGTACCATATGTGATTGCAAGGGTAATGAGGACATTTCACAACATAAAAGTGACATTTTTGAACAAATTATGTGCAAATGAAAAAAAATGGTGGATTTTCTATTTTAGTGATATTTATGAAAATTCCCCTTAATTAAATTTGAAACTGAAATTTAAATTAATTGATGAAGAAGAGTCAACTTATCAATCACGCGGAGTTAAAAAAAAAAATTAAACACCATAATAGACGGACCAGATTTATGGTTAGGCCCCATTTGACCCACATTTTCATTTTCATTCTTATTCTTCTATTCACTTTCAAACCACACATTTTTCAATAAAATAATATTTTTCATCACATCAATAACTTTTCCTTTTTTTCAACCATATATTTCTCATCATATCATTATTTTAAAATTTATTTTTCCCTAATAATCTCTATCAAACACACTCTTAATCTCAAAAGTCAAAAGTCAAAACAAAACCCATGTCTATTTGAAGAAAGTTAACGTTAGAAATCTGAGTTTTCTTCCATCAACGGTTATAATAAGTCAGCACTTTCCTTTCCCATATCTATGATTTGAAGTAAATTTATGGTAAGTCTCAAAACAAAACCCATATCTATTTGAAGAGAAAAATTAACGTTAGAAATCTTATTTTTCTTCAGTCCCCGATTCATTCATAATTTATTTCCTTTTTGTGAACTTTCCTTTCCGAGATTGATTCACAGTTTATTTCCTTTTCCGGAATGATTCACAAATTATTTCTGCTTCTATATAAGGCAGTCCCCTCTCCTCTTCTTCTCAGCAATTTCATATTTTCTTTGCAATCCTTTCATCAATTCTGATATTTCAAGAATTTCTTCCTTAAAATACACTCACCATCAATTGCTATGGCGTATTATTTTCAGAATCAACCCATCCAACCAGTCTATTTTACCCTTACTTTCACTTACTCTGCTTATGGTTCATCAGTAATGCAAGAAAATTACTGGGTTGCGTCACAAGGCAGTAATTACCAGTTTCCTTCAACTTACGGGCTTGTTCCAGAAAACTACAGGAGCTTGAATCGAACATGGCAAGGTTCATATGATGAAGTCGAAATATGGGATGAGTCTGATTTTATTGAGCATCGGAGATCAAATTTGTCTACCACCATCTCTCGTGATGATCTTGTAAGTATTATGCCCTAGATCCAATCAACTTTGGGCATAAGTTCTTTTGATATATGTTTAATGCATTTATTATGGCAAGATCTATTATATTAAATAATAGAGTCCGTAGATTCAAATCTCAGTAATTTGGTAATCACGAGTAGTTGTGATTGTGAGATACAAATTACATATGATTGAATCTTAAATCATCCGTGGTCGTAAGTAATAACGAGATACGGATATCGTTATTACGGATAGACCACCACGTGTGGCATTCCTTACTTGTGAAGTAAGTAGCTGATCTCACAAGTTAAAGTGTAGTGACACTTAAATGAACATGTGAATGTTTTGTTATAGAACAAAATATTGGAGACCCGCTGAGAGATTCCACATGGATAACTATCTGAGTGTCAGTGATTAATCTCTAACGTTCGGTAGTGGAATTGATCATTCGACTTGAGATCATCATAGTACCTTAAGTGGGGACAGTCATGCTTTGGTGATGTTGGAAGTTGCTCTGTCAAGGGCCGCTAATACAGTATCGTTCGGGTATGTAATTATACGAAGGTTGTGAATGATCAATAGAGGATTCGTCGCTCTTAGATAGTAAGAGTTTATGATCTACATTTCATCCAGTTAAGTTGATAACGAAATCCTTGGCCAAGGTGTACCTATAAGTCGAAAAGGAGTTTTCGACTTATATTGACTTGATAAGTGGAATGAAAGATATGATCGATAATCGAGATTGACACAAATCCATATCTCGTAATTGATCGGATCATATTGACGAATGGATTATAGTTTCACGATAAACGAACGAGTTTGATTTTGTCATACCACATGACATTTCCCGTCACATGTATTGCCCTGATACATTGCTAGATGTCAATATGGGACGACGAATGTGAATTAGTGATAAATTAAAAGGGTGTTTTGATTTATCGATTTTGATTAGATCGAAATAATAATCCACGTCGTTAGGCATCGTGATTGGGAACCTAATGGGTCACACACAAAAGGAGAACTAGAATATTGGGATCCGCCAATTAATTAATTAACAAGAGTTGGATAATTAATTAATTGGATTGCTTATTAGTAGGCCCGAATTAATTAATTGGATTAATTAATTCATGGACCGGATTTAATTAATTGAATTAATTAAATATTGGATCGGGTTAAGTTGTAGGACGGGCCAAGCCATTTTGGGCTTATATAAATAAGTTGTTAGGGTTTGTAAACAATTGATGGATTTTATTATTCTTGCTAGCACAATAAAAGTAAACCCTAGTTCTCTCTCAATCTTGTTCCCTATGTGGATTCCATTGGAGGCTGGACAATTGGACAGTTGTGGGAGGCAGATCGGGATTGCTGAAACTACAGAAATAGCAAAGGAGTTTACAGATCTGAATAAAGGTATAGTTTCTATCTAAACACAAAGCAGATCCTTGGATGGGAATTGAAATTTAATTAATTTTTCGCTGTACATGATAAGTAAATTCCCAGCAGTGGTATCAGAGCCTACTTTGTGCTTGTTAGAAACTGTTTTGCATTATTGAACAATCAAAAGTTGATTGTGGTTACTGTTCTTGAATCTAGCAACTAGAGAATTAATTTTTCATTTTCAGAATCTGATTTTGAGAAGAAAATAAAATAATTTTTCGGATTAAAAACAAAATAAAATAATTGGAACAAAATGGTGGCAGAAGGCGGCAGCCGCAGCAGCTTCCGCCGCCGGCGCGTGCAGCCCAGGACGCTGCAAGCGCACTGTTGCGCCCTACCCAGCGCGCAGCTGGGCACCTGCAGCAGCGGCGTCGACGCCGCTGCTGATTACCATGAGGCGCAGTGTTCGCGCTGCTGTCACGCAGCAGCGCGAACGTTGGTGAAGCGGCAGACACCGTCGTAGTGACTTGGGATGCTGGTGCCGCAGTGACTTGGGCTGCCGGCGCCGCATAAAAGGAAGAAATTGGTGAATTTTCCTTAGGGTTTTCAAAATGGGTGGGGGCTTGTCTTGCAATTTTTGAAATTGTAAACCCCCGTCTGCAATTAGAGGTTCATGTTGCAATTTTAAAGGAGGCCCCTGTATGCAATTTTAAAGTAAAGGACGGTTATGCAATTTTGAAATTTCGGGGGCCATGTTCATAATTTGTAAATGGGTCAATTTTGCAATTTCCAAAAGGGTTTTGAATTTAAATATTAAAATGGTTTTAAAAATTGTATTTTAAAAAGGTTTTGACCTATATTATCAAATTTGACCCAAATTAAAATTTTATTTAAAATTGACGATTTTTACATTTTCGTTAAAATTAGATTTTAACTTAAATATTAATGTTGGACCCCAAATTGAATTTAATTTTATTTAGGAGTTTTATCCCAAATTAAAATATTAATTTAATTATAATTAGAGTTGGACTCTAATTTAGTATTTAATAAAAATATGATTTTAATTAAATAATTCACCCTAATGTGCTCTTGAAATTAGAATTTGATTTTAATTAAATGTCTCGCCCTGAAATTTATTTTTTGAATTAGAGTTGGATTTTAATTTGGTATTTAATTGAAATTTGATTTTAATTAAATAATTGGCCCTGATTTGTTCTTGAAATTAGAATTGGATTCTAATTTGACGTTTAATTAAAATTATATTCTAATTAAATTGTTTCGCCCTAAATTTCTTCTTGGAATTAGAGTTAAGACTCTAATTTGGTATTTAATTAAAATTTGATTTTAATTAAATAAGTTCATCCTAAATCGTGGAATTAGAGTTGGACTCTAATTTTGCTATTTAATTAAAATTTAATTTTAATTAAATATTTTCGTCCTATAATTGTGAAATTAGAGTTTGACTCTATTTCAGTATTTACTTAAATTTTGATTTTAATTAAATGAACCCGCTAATTAAATTAATTGATTAATATGATTAATTAGTTATTTAATTGTTTCCGATCCATTTGTCTAAATAGTTTAGACGACCTTTAATTGCTAGATTCTTGAAACATGTCTGCATATAATATTAGATATTATATATGAAAATATTTATATGATGAATGTTTATTAGTAGATGATTATGGACTCGACTATGTGGATGTGTTGAATGAATGGTTTAATTCCTATTGTTTTATGGGCCCGCGAGCTCTTAATTGTTTTGGGTCTGCGAGCCCATTACTATTGTTATTATTATAGGGCCTGCGAGCTCTCAATTGTTTTGGACCTGCGAGTTCGTTATTATTATTGTGGGTCTGCGAGTCCAATTTTCGTTTAGGCCTGCGTGCCAACTAGTATAGGATACAAGTTGTAGCTGATCTAATTGAAGATACGGGAAGAGGAGGAACCATGGAGATGGTGCATTGATAGTGATCAATGCAATACCCCCTAGGACAATACCAACTAGTCTTCCTTTTGGCTCAGGAAGACTAGATAGAATTAGTTCATTATCCACACTATTATATGTATGTTTATTTGCATGATTGATGCTTGTATATATATATATATATATATATATATATATATAATTATTATGAGACATTTGCATGATAAATCCCTCACTAAAATATTAAGTCGATTTTATTATTCGCCTTCCATCATTATAGTGAAAAACGAGAGTCCTAAATCGTCTCAACTTGTTGAGTACATTCAAGGCTGGTCTATTAGGGATATGTTTGACACTATAAAATATTCGATATTTCTGAATGATGGGTTCGACTTAACTAAAATTACCTTTTGTTGAGTACACTCAAGGGGATAAATTTTAGAGGCATGTTAAGCTTACACATAAGATGTGTGAAGACAAGGAGTTGTCAGCTTAATGATCTGGGAGTTGTATGGAGATACAATTGATAAACAGTATTTACTCAAATGTTTTATTAAGGCTTGTTGAGTACACTTAAGGTCTTAATATAACAAATGAGATCCCAGCCCACTAGGAGTCAAGTATGGATTCCATAAATTTATGCGAGGGTCATAAATTTGAGTTAAATAGTGGGAGCACAATTAATTTGATAAAAGACTATATTAAATTAAGTGATGCATTTTATATATTATTCTTTTACTTTTCGTCATTTATATTTGTTAAATCATGAGTAACCATATGTGACATACTAGATGTCAACAACCAAACCAAGCTTTCTTGATTGACACTGCAATATGAGAATTGTTCTCAGGCATGGGAAAATTGGTTATGTCCTTGAGTAGCTTTTTCCAGAGACACCTGTGGATGACTCAACTAAGGAAAATGTGGCTACTGTAATAAACACGGAGATGACGATAGTACTGCAACATGTATGATACTTGCAACTATGTCGCCTGTGTTACAAAAGTAAAATAAAAGTATAGATGCTAACACATGATTTTCAAAGAGTTGTATGATAATAATCATGTATGGAAGGATATGAGACTTCCAAACAACTATACCAGTGCAAAATGACAGAGGAATCTTCAGTTGGTGCTCAAGTGCTGAAGATTATTGCAATTGAGAAATTGTCTCGATTGGGTTCAGTCGTGAACCATGAACTAAGTATTGACTTAGTTTTATAATCTCTGTCAGAGAGTTATTTATAACTAATTGTGAATTTTGATATGAATAAACTCGAGTGCACATTTATTAAGTTGCTGAATATGCTTAAGACGGTTAATCCCAATATCGAATTTAGAAGTGACATGCCATTGATTTCTCTAAAGGATATTAAGAAGAAGTCTAAAGGGGCTTTGGAAAATCATCTAAGATAGCTAAAACAGTCAAAGTAAATAAGGACACTATCAAATCCACTTGAGTAAGGCCTATATCTACTTCACTAGTTTCTTGGATATTAGATACTAGATATGGATCTCATACTTGTATAAGTATGCAGAAACTAAATGGAAGTAGATCACTGCACAAAGAAGAAGTTGGCCTACACATTGAAAATGAGCAAATGTTGCTGCATTGTCTGTAGAAGCATACTTCCTACCATTGCCTTTAAACTAAGTATTTGAATTAGAGAAATGTTAGTTTGGACTCACCAATACCAGAGCATTAATTGAATTTCATGTTTGGACATGAACGATATTAATGTTAAGGACAATTGTTGTTCACTTTTATCTTAATGGTTATGGTGAGTTACAAAATAATATTTATATTCTAAATACTGAGTACTCTATAGTAAGTATAGAAATTTAGAAGTATAAAAGGTGATAATCTGAATACCGCCTAAATCTAGTATTGTAGACTCGGTCAACTAATTATATATAGATGTATATTTAGGGTCAATTGATTTTGAATCATTTGACAAATGTGATTGTGGCTATTAAGCACAATGGACAAATCTCCTTTTACTTAAAAGGTGAAAAGTCTGCATAATTGCTGGATCTAATACATAGTGATGTATGTGGATCCATGCCGATTAATGCTAGATGAGTTTCTCTTATCACACTTACTAATAACTATTTCAGAAATGGTCATGTATGTTTGATAAAACTTAAACATGAAACTCTTGAAATGTTCAAGGGATTCAAGTTAGAAGTAGAGAAACAATTAGTAAAGATATTCTCACACTAAGATCCGATCGAGGTGGAGATATCTTAAAGATAAAGTTTAGATTATCTAAAAGAGAATGTGATTCTCTTGCAGTGAACTCCTTACATACACTACAACATAATGTTGTGTCTGAGAGGAGGAATCGCAAACTATTAGATATAGTGCGATTAATTAATAGGTCGTGCAAACCTTCCAAAAAATTTTGGGGCCATGTATTGATTGCAATGTTCTATACACTAAATCATGTCTCATCTATGTCGGTCGGCAAAACTCCATATGAGTTATGAAAAAGAAAAATACCCAACTTGTCAAATATGAGAGTCTGGGGCTATGACGCTTATGAAGCGCACTGATTCGGATAAGTTTGAGGCTAAATTCGATAAATAAATATTTGTGGGATATCCAAAAGATGAAATTGGATATCAATTCTATAATCTCATTGAGAAGAAGATGTTCGTCTCAAGACATGTTAAACTCTTAGAGAAAGAGTTTATTCTAGGACAGGACAGTGAGAGTAGAATGAATCTTGAAGGAGTTCAAGAATCCTCAGATATGGTTGACCAAGTAGATAAATCTGAGTGTGATCTCACACATGATGAGGGACATACTCTTGATTTGGAAGTAGAGACTTCTGAGGATAGATCAGCTCTATGTAAATCTTATAGGATCATTCAATCTCTTAGAAGGTATGAGTCCATGATTACTAATCAAGTATTATTAATCGAGGATGATGAACCTATTGGTTACACAAAATAAAGTCAAGTGTTGACTCAAGGAAATGGCGAAAGGCCATGAAATCCGAGATGGGCTCGATCTATGTGAACAAGGTTTAAACCTTGATCGACCGCCTGATGGGATAGAACTCATAGGTTGTAAATGAGTTTATGTAAAACGGGTCAACATGGATGTAAACGTCGATACATACAAAGCGAAGCTAATAGCAAAATATTACAACAAAGACAAAGAGTTGACTTTGATGAATCTTTCTTATCTATAGCCATGCTAAGGTCCATTCGGATTTTACCTGCGATAGCAACATACCATGACTATGAGTTATGACAAAAGGATGTCAAAACTATATTCCTTAACAGGAACCTGCAAGAGAAAGTGTGTATGACACGACTCGAAAGTTTTGAATCCAAATATCCTTACAAAGTAAGTCATGCTTTGGTGATGTTGGAAGTTGCTCTGTCAAGGGCCGCTAATACGGCATCGTTCGGGTATGTCAAGAATCATATAAAGGTTGTGAATGATCAATAGAGGATTCGTCGCTCTTAGATAGTAAGAGTTTATGATCTACATTTCATCCAGTTAAGTTGATAACGAAATCCTTGGCCAAGGTGTACCTATAAGTCGAAAAGGAGTTTTCGACTTATATTGACTTAATAAGTGGAATGAAAGATATGATCGATAATCGAGATTGACACAAATCCATATCTCGTAATTGATCGGATCATATTGACGAAGGGATTATAGTTTCACGATAAACGAACGAGTTTGGTTTTGTCATACCACATGACATTTCCCGTCACATGTATTGCCCTGATACATTGCTAGATGTCAATATGGGACGACGAATGTGAATTAGTGATAAATCAAAAGGGTGTTTTGATTTATCGATTTTGATTAGATCGAAATAATAATCCACGTCGTTAGGCATCGTAATTGGGAACCTAATGGGTCACACACAAAAGGAGAACTAGAATATTGGGATCCGCCAATTAATTAATTGACAAGAGTTGGATAATTAATTAATTAGATTGCTTATTAGTAGACCCGAATTAATTAATTGGATTAATTAATTCATGGACCGAGATTTAATTAATTGGATTAATTAAATATTGGACCGGGTTAAGTTGTAGGACGCGCCAAGCCATTTTGGGCTTATATAAATAAGCTGTTAGGGTTTGTAAACAGTTGATGGATTTTATTATTCTTGCTAGCACAAGAAAAGTAAACCCTAGTTCTCTCTCAATCTTGTTCCCTATGTGGATTCCATTGGAGGCTGGACAATTGGACAGCTGTGGGAGGCAGATCGGAATTGCTGGAACTACATGAATAGCAAAGGAGTTTACAGATCTGTATAAACGTATAGTTTCTATCACAGTTTCTATCTAAACACAAAGCAGATCTTTGGATGGGAATTGAAATTTAATTAATTTTTCGTTGTGCATGATAAGTAAATTCCCAACAGATCCTGTCCGGATCAATTTCTCCCAAGAAACTATTCTCCGACATTTGAGGACAAGAAAGTTTGCTACTTCGGAAGAGGCAAAACCCACAAACAAAGGGCCTGAAATCTGTGTGGTGTGCCAATGCAAATACGGAGACAATGAGAGCATTGGATGCCTTCGATGTGGACATGAATACCATGTCGATTGCATTACGAGGTGGTTGTGTCAAAAAAATGTCTGTCCCATCTGCAAAGCCACCGCAATACCAAGAAGGGAAGAAGTATCTTGTGTATAGAAATCAAGAAGAATCTGCAGCAACTGTACTGAAATTTTGTTATATTTGTTCTTTAGATTGGACTTTGCACAATATTGTTTGAAATTTTATGTAATTAGTTTTCTGTTTTTCACAATGGTGCTTTTGTTACTTTTGTCCATTTTATTACATGGTCGAATGTTCAATTATTGGGTGTTTCTTAAACTACCTTTAGAGTATTAAAAAAAGTTGAGAGAGAGAACAAAATTCATGTTATTATCAACCTGGATAATAATAGTCGTGGTAGACATGTAAGTCAATGGTTTTACTTTTTAGGCTAACCATTTTTTTATTTAGATAATAACTATTTCTAATATATTGAATAGCATTATAGTACAAGAAAATAATCATTTTAATTTTAATATAAATTAACAATTTTTAATTTATTAAAATTGTCTTTTACATATGACAAATAGTTGATCAAATACTTAATAGTTCAAATTCATTAGTATATTATTACATTAATAAGAACTATTTTCTTCTTCTTTGAAACTGGATAGGATTAGAGTTGTGATATTACCAATTTTTTATAAGTTAGACATTGAAATCTTTTGATTCTTTTGTAACAAGTCTGAGAAAGTACAACTGTCTTGTTGTTTGTATTTTGTATCACAAATGTTCATTTGAAATGGTTTTGCTTCACAAGAATTTCATTTTTGTATCACTTTATTATTGCATTCTGTGGATTACTCCTTTCTATTTATGGGTATTCTACGATAGTTGAGAGGCTGGTGTAAGTTGTGTCTACAAAGGCGGAACTAGTTAAACTTGGTTGCAGGTTCCTTGTGGTTATGTGCTGGTTTGTATTCTATAAAAATTCATATAAAATGTTGTTGAGAGGCTTCCGGTTCTCTGTATTTATTTGCTTTGACTGATCTCGTTTGCAATTTAATGGTTCTTCTTTTCTCCTTTCATCAAGATATACAACATAGATTGGGCTTCAGTACTGATATTTCTGTTATATGCATATAGACATGCGGATGCACTATGCAGAATATGTTTGAAATTTTATCTTATTAGTTCTTAGTAATGTTTTTGTTGATTGAGCACAAAATATGGTCTGCAGTTTCTTGTTTTCAGAATTGTGCTTATGTTTCTGTTGGCCCTTTGGTTATGTTGATTACACATATTTAGAACTATTTTTTTGGGGGGGCCTAACGCAATTGCAAGGATCAGATACGCAGTGGTTGAAGTGTTGTTTACTGTCAGGTAGCTGCCAAAAAATCACACTTCGTCTATGTTTCTATTGTGAATCTTTATGTCACGTCACCTTTCTGATACGAGTATGATCTGTTGGCAGTAAGTGGAAATTTTCTTGCTCAATGGACTGTGTAACTGTTGAATTTTTTATTCAAAAGCTTTATCAAGAAAGCTCTAAACATTGTTGGAAGTTTGATTTCAACGATGATGAAAAAAAAAGGAACAGAAAAATCAAACTTATCGTATATGGATGCGCATACTGGATTTGAGTTAATTGAACTTACCGGATATGTAATGCACATACCGGATATGAATGACTTTGTGAACTTATCGTATATAGAGTTAAACACTTGCCAGATTTGAGCTTCACATACCGATTTTATGTTTACTCACTGGTTTCTGGTTTCAAGCTACCAGATTTGGTTTTCTTTAAGAGAACGATATAGAGGACAAAGAGGGGGAGAAAATATATCCATTCACACACAAAATATTGAAGATACAAGGCTAATATATATATAGCAAAATTTACACACAATATCAAAGATTTTTCTACCAAATATCCTACCAACTACAACTCAACCATACTTGGCTGATTCACTCAACATGTTGTAGGTTCTATTAAGTACAAAATACATAGGGCAAATCATAACAAAATATTTGATTGTTGACAACAAAAGTGTCACACACTTGACCAAATCCAACATTCCTCCTTGACACTTTTGTTGGAAACACCAAGACATTTTCTTAGTGTTTCAAACCTTGCTTTGGACGTAGCTTTGTGACGCTTGATTTTGCTTTGATTTCTTTTTCTTTCAGTTTGCATCGATCAATCAACATTTATCTTTTGGATTTCACTTCAATGAAATCATCTTCATCACAAGGAGCTTCTATGCCTATTTGAACAACACCATTTTGATGATACTCCTCCTGGAAAGATTTAATTTCTGCATCATTTGATTTTGTCCTCCTCAAATCTTCAATCACAGCTTTTAATTGCAGGTTTTCATTCATCAATTTGCATGTTTCTTCAGCTTGTTTAGTAGCCCCTTGCAGTGCAATTTCCATCATTTTCATATCCTTCTTTAACTTCTCCAATTCAACTGCAACCTCTTCAACATCAGATGAGTCACTTCCAAAACTCAAATGTTGTTTTACCTCAGCGGACTTGGTAACAGCATCATTTTCACATATCTCTACTGAAAGCTTTACACTTTCCCTTGGACATGAAGAGATTTTCCTTTTCCATTCTAGTGGAAAACTCATATCCCTCATTTCAACTTTCATTACTACTTGATTTAGAGAATCAAATATAGTGCATCTCTTATCTTTGAATACCAAATTATAATCTTTTTCAATCAATTAACCAAAACTTATCAAATTTTGATCAATTTTTGGAACATATAAAACATCATAAATGAGCTTGATACCTAATGGTGTTTGGACTGAAACTTTGCTAATTCCTTTTAACTCAACATAGTCTCCATTTTCAACTTTCACCTTTGATCTGTAGCCATCATTCACTTCCACAAAGATTTCTGAATTTGAGGTCATATGATGAGTGCAACCACTATCCAATAACCAGGTTTCATCAGTTTTACTTACCTGAATGGCAGTAAATAGATATTCCTCCTGCTGGTCTTCTGAATTTCTGCAATCTAAGCTTGCTGCTGAGTTTGTTTCTCCTTTTGATTTTTACAAACTTTTTCAACATACCCAAATTGTTTACATGCTCTGCATTGAACCTCAGGCCTATAGCAACACCATTTGGGAGGGTGGCCGATTTTCTTGCAATGAGGACAAGGTGGAAATTCCCTTCCTTCATCAGCTAGTTTCTTCACACTACAGGTTGTTTGAGCTTTGTATTTCAAAGTTTTTTTCAACCTCTTGCTCCTGTCTCATTAGCCTTCTTTGCTCTGTGACTTGAAGAGCATTAATCAACTCAGCCAAAGTGATACTAGACAAGTCTCTTGAGTCTTCAAGAGATGAGATTTTGGATTCAAACTTTTCAGGCAAACTTATCAACACTTTTTCAACTATCCTCTTGTCTGATAAGTCATCTCCCAGCAGCCTTATCTGGTTTACAACCTTCATCAACCTGTCTGCAAAGTCTTTCACTACCTCAGTTTCTTTCATCTTCAAAGTCTCAAACTCTCTTCTCAAGTTGAGTACTTGCATCTGCCTTGTTCTTTCACTTCCTTGGAATTCCTCCTTAAGTCTATCCCAGGCCTCTTTTACTATCTCACAAGTTATTATTCTTGTGAAGATAGCATCAGATACAGCAAATTGTATGCAAGATAGAGCTTTGAATTTTTTAAAAACATCCTCACTGTGTTGTTTGATTTGTGCCACAGTTGGGTTTGCTCTCAATGGTAGAGGTTCAACCCATGTTTTGGTTGTCTCCCATAGATCATACGCTTTGAGGTGGGCTTTCATCTTTGCAGCCCAGAAGTTGTAGTTTTATCCATTGAAAGCTAATGGTAGAGGTACTGAGAAGCCACTTGAAGTCATCCTCACTTCTGTCGGTTTCTTTTTTTTTTTTTTACTTCTGTTTTTCTTCCTTTTTTTCAATCCCTTCCAAGATCAATGAAGCTCTGATACCATGTTGAATTTTTTTATTCAAAAGCTTTATCAAGAAAGCTCTAAGCATTGTTGGAAGTTTGATTTCGAGGATGATGAAAAAAGGAACAAAAAAAATCAAGCTTACCGTATATGGATGCGCATACCGGATTTGAGTTAATTGAACTTACCGAATATGTAATGCACATACCGGATATGAATGACTTTGTGAACTTACCGTATATAGAGTTCAACACTTACCGAAATTGAGCTTCACATACTGGATTTATGTTTACTCACTGGTTTCTGGTTTCAAGCTACTAGATTTGGTTTTCTTTAAGAGAACGATATAGAGGACAAAGAGAGGGAGAAAATATATCCATTCACACACAAAATATTGAAGATTCAAGGCTAATATATATAGCCAAACTTACACACAATATCAAAGATTTTTCTACCAAACATCCTACCAACTACAACTCAACCATACTTGGCTTATTCACTCAACATGTTGTAGGTTATATTAAGTACAAAATACATAGGGCAAATCGTAACAAAATATTTGATTGTTGATAACAAAAGTGTCACACACTTGACCAAATCCAACAGTAACCTATGCTTTATCATGCAGAGATTTCTTGGTGATTAATCTCATGTTGGAGAAAATCTTTCTTTGATGCTTCTTTTCCTTCAGTCCAAGAAGGCATAAAATATCCTGTAGCAGGGTTGGGGTTGGGACGAAAGGGTGCTGTCATTGCTGATATTTTATTCGAGAGGGATTTATCGGGTGTTAAGTTCTTTACTCTCCACCTTCATTTATGTAATTGAGCATATCATAGTGATTTGTTGGGTGTTCTACACTTCACTAAATTGGCAGTTAAATGATACTAATGGTTGATTGTATAAAGTTAAAATTCTCGCAAATCGAAAATTAGGTTGCCCGGATAAATACGTCGCTCGAGCAAGGAGCTCTTTCGCTCGAACGAAAGGCCTATCCCTCGAGCAATAGTGGGGCGAAGGTCGAGCGATGGATGTACTGCTTCATCCGCTCGAGCACAAGTCCAGCGAACAGCTAGCGAAAAATCGACGAGTTACCTTCGTGTTACAAACATAAAACCCCAAACCCTAAGCTAACCTACCAACTATAAAACTTTACAATTTAGTCCCTAAACTTTATAATTGTTCAAGTTGGTCCTTTTGTTCACAGAATCGCCAATGCAAAATATAACACTAACAGTGTGCCAATGCAAATGCGGAGACAATGAGGGCATTGGACGCCTTCGATGTGGACATGAATACCATGTCAATTCCATTACGAGGTGGTTGTGTCAAAAAAAATGGCTGTCCCATCTGCAAAGCCAATGCAATTCCAAGAAGGGAAGGAATAGCTCGTGTATAGAAATTAAGAAGAATCTGCAGCAACTGTACTGAAATTTTGTTCTGTAGTTGTTATTTGTTCTTCAGATGTACTCTTCACAATATTTTTCGGAATTTTATGTAATTAGTTTTCTGTTTTTCACAATTGTACTTTTGTTACTTTTGTCCACTTTGTCGTTACTTTTCAGAATCAATGGATTCTACAATTGGGTGTTTCTTAAACTACCTTTAGGAGCATAACAGACATCAACGAAAGTGTCATGTATCATTGCACAACTAATTGTTTGGACATATTTTGAATCTATTGAGTTGTATTAGTTACCACCAAGGGATGCTTGTGAAATTTCGAGATTTCCAAATGAAATCTTGTATAAGTTTGACCAAAAATTCCTTCACTTGAAGGAAAGTGGAAAGCTATCGAAGTGGGAGATCTTGTAAGTGAATCATGTATGTGTTCGAAGTGGTGTTTTCATCTACAGATTCATCAGCTTGGGATCTTTACTGGTATTATTTATGATTTCTGCAGAATAACAAGTTTATTACGAACTTGTTCATCGTGAATCTTCAAGTCACATGGAACTATTAATGTTAGTTAATGGATCTAATGGTTTAAGTTGTTCAGCATAGTCTTAAGAGTAGACGGTAAACAAAGAGCTTGAGTTCAAATCTCTTTACCAATTGTACACACATCAAAGACTATGATTCATGGGTCGATGATCTCATTTCATACAAAAAGAGCTTGAACCCCTATTAGAGGCCCATTATTTCCTTAAAAAAAGAATTTAAAATAGTATTTTTAAGAGAATGTGTGGTTAAAACGGAGAAAAAAATTTAAACTTACGTTCAGAATATTTTATTGTGTAAATATGTGGTTCAGAATGATCATGTAGCAAAAGAATTTTAAAAAAATGGACACCAAACATGGGCTGAGTTTTTAAATGTCAAGTAGAACTTTTAATCCCACTAATTTAGTTAGATAACATTCCTATAAAGTATGAACGTGTGTCTAGAAGTCTACATCTTTAAATGTGAAAACCCAGTTGTCCAAATTCTGATTGAATTGGAAAGCAGATACAAAATTCAGAATTTCAGCACTGCACAAATGTACAAGCACACGATGCCAGAGTTCTGAGAGTGAGATTTATAGATATATCCAAAGATTATCTCATACATGAAAGAAGAATAATGCTCTTTATCCTCTCAACTATGCTCAATTTATAGATTTGATGTACCCTACACATTTATTGAGTTCTAAAGAAAGAGCAAAAGTATTTCACCAAATTCTGATTCCTTGTACAATTGAATAGGCCTACAAAACCAGCATTATGCACATTTGTCCAAAAAATTCAAGCATACACAGGCTGCTTCACTTGTTATCCTTCTAAGCCTTCTCAGATGCGGTCTCTTTTCCGTCATCTCTACTTCCTAAGAACCTGAAGAAGTTCTAATGGTGATAGCTGTTGTGTCCAGCTCTGAGTAACCTTTCAGTTATGGAACTTGAAAACAACAAAATATAGAATGATAGCTTTTCTCGACCATCATTATTTCCCTCCTGCGTTTCTAGTAAATTTAGGAAAGCAATGAAGTCTTAAAATATATTTATACAATCTTTGCCATGTTAATCATAATTGTTGGTTCTAGTAACATTTGGAGTGTACAAGCAAATTAATGAATTCTATGACTATATGTCCAAAAGTAAGTCCAAGAAAATTTAAAGAAAAGATAACATAGAACTAAACTAAACAGATCGTGGGCATTTTCTTACAAACATATAATGTAGTTAAATACTTTAATGATTATTTCGCTTCACTGATATATCAGTAGGTAATATCAAACAATTTACATTAATAATTTTTGTCGATAAAAGACGTGTCAAGAGATTGTCACGAGTTCTCTAAGATAAGTAACCGAGCCTCTGTAGCACAGACACTTCAAATAGGGTAGCTGTCTGTGTCGGACTCATGTCGAACACCGACATTTTTTGGACACTCTGTCATGATTATTTTTCTTTTTTATTATAATATTATACATTTTTACCTCAAAGTTATTAGTAAATAACAAATAGATATTCATATTTGAAAGATTTCAACAAATATATTAATAACAAGTATAAAACTAAATTTATACAATATAAATGAAGAATTTTATCAACGTGTCGTGCCAATATTTTTTTTTTTGAAAATCGCATGTCGACGTATCCGACACGTATCGTGTCCGTGTCCGTGCATCATAGACTCGAGCTATTCCACATTTTCCTAAATATTATATTTATCTTAGATATGGATTGACACGAAATTACAAGAGCCTATTATTGTATAAAACAAAAATTTACACAATAAAACAACTTTAGAATACAGTGTAACATGCGGAACAACCAAGAACACTTCACATTTTTATAAATAGCGCCATTTGAAATTAATATATTCAAAATGTGGCATCTTACAGTTTTGACTTTCATGGATATCAAGAACATGATTAGAAGTTCTCATTCCCCTTACCAGCAAGCATGTAGTTTAAATTAAAAATAATAGGTCACTTATTTCAAAGCAAGAAACAGATTATGGGACAAATAATAGGGCAAGTAAAACTTACTCTTAAGAGACAGCAGACCAAAAATAGTTCGTGCAACCTAGCAAATGGAGAAGATTTCATTTTGTATTCCACTGCAAAAGTTGTATGGCTAACTAACACAGCTCATCTAGAACCAGTTACATCTAACTGCAAAAAATAAGGTGAAATCCACAAGTAGAGTGTTAAGGCAATGGAAATCAAGATTATTATGTTAGCCCTAAATCACACAATTCTCCGAAGACAGCAGCTCGTAGACTCCTTTCTATACCCAACTAACAAGAATAAAGCCTGCAACACTTTCAATGTAATTAATATTCCAAAAGTTGATGATTGACCCGACCAGCAACACAGAAAAGATGCGGGCAATCAGAAAGAATTGAGGGTAAAGACAACCTAATAATAGGCAAAAAAAACAAAAATGCAGAGATAATTAAAAAACAATGAGATCCCATCTGTTGACTCAAACCTTCCTCTTTTTCCCAGGCTTGGGACCAGCTATGTCGAGCAAACTTGCAACACAGGCAGAGTTAAAAGAGTCAACTACATAAAACCAAAATAGAGACACAATGAAAGAACTTTAAAAAACTGTATAGTATGCAGCAAATCCAAGAACATCTTGCCATTTTTAAATATTGTCTTTGTTCCCTTCAAAATTTGACTTACCAACAACTAGAGTTGTGCATAGAAGCAAATGTTATTGAAAGGCACGCAATTGTGAATTAGAGGAGAGATACTGGTAAAATGACCTTTTTAGTTCCAAGTATTGATCTATATTTCTCTTCCAATTCCTCATTTTATGGGCCAGTAGTGGGATTATGCAGAAATTTTGACTACGAGCAAAATATGTAAGTGGGAAATGGAACTACTTATGATCATATAAGTATCTAAATACTCCACGCCGTCAATCTATCTTTATCCTAAGAATAAAATACCAGTTTGTAACAACTATGGGAGATCAAAGAGACTTAATAGGGTATGAGGCAAATTTTAGAGTAATAGCTAAATGGAAAAGATATTGCGTACTGAATATGGCTCCTAGTCACCTTATATTTGTTGGGAATTTACTTATCATGCACAGCGGAAAATTAAATAAATTTTAATTCCCATTCAAGGATCTGTTTTGTGTTTAGATAGAAACTGTGATAGAAAATATACATTAATTCAGATCTGCAAACTCCTTTGCTATTCCTGTAGTTCTAGCAATCCCGATCTGCCTCCCACAGCTGTCCAATTGTCCAGCCTCCAATGGAAACCACACAGGGAACAAGATTGAGAGAATTAGGATTTTTTTTTCTTTTCTTGTGCTAGCAAGAATAATGAAAATCCATCAACTGTTTACAAACCCTAATAGCTTATTTATATAAGCCCAAAATGGCTTGGCCCGTCCTACAACTTAACCCGGTCCAATATTTAATTAATCCAATTAATTAAATCCGATCCATGAATTAATTAATCCAATTAATTAATTCGGGCCTACTAATAAGCAATCCAATTAATTAATTATCCAACTCTTGTCAATTAATTAATTGGCGGATCCCAATCTTCTAGTTCTCCTTTTGTGTGTGACCCATTAGGTTCCCAATCATGATACCTAACGACATGAATTATTATTTCGATCTAATCAAAATCGATAAATCAAAACACCATTTTGATTTATCACTCATTCACATTCGTCGTCCCAGATTGACATCTAGCAATGTGTCAGGGCAATACATGTGACGGAAAATTTCATGTGGTATGACAAAATCAAACTCGTTCGTTTATCGTAAATCTATAATTCCTACGTCAATTTGATCCGATCAATTACGAGATATGGATTGTGTCAATCTCGATTATCGATCATATCTTTCATTCCATTTATTAAGTCAATGTAAGTCGAAAACTCCTTTTCGACTTATAGGTACACCTTGGCCAAGGATTTTGTTATCAACTTAATTGGATGAAATGTAGATCATAAACTCTTACTATCTAAGAGCGACGAATCATCTATTGATCATTCACAACGTTCATATGATTCTTGACATACCCGAACGATGCCGTATTAGCGACCCTTGATAGAGCAACTTCCAACATCACCAAAGTATGACTGTCCCCACATAAGGTACTATGATGATCTCAAGTCGAAGTATCAATTCCACTACCGAATGTTAGAGATTAACCACTGACACTCAGATAGTTATCCATGTACAATCTCTCAGCGGGTCTCCAATGTTCTGTTCTATAACAAAACATTCACGTGTTCATTTAAGTGTCACTACACTTTAGCTTGTGAGATCAGCTACTTACTTCACAAGTAAGGAATGCCACACGTGGTGGTCTATCCGTAATAACGATATCCGTACCTCGTTATTACTTACAGCCACGGATAATTTAAGATTCAATCATATGTAATTTGTATCTCACAATCACAACTCTTTGTAATTAACAAATTACCGAGATTTGAATCTACGGACTCTATTATTTAATATAATAGATCTTGCCATAATAAATGCATTAAACATATATCAAAAGTACTTATGCCCAAAGTTGATTGGACCTGGGGCATAATACTTACAAACTCCCACTTGCACTAGATCCAATCACTTATGTATCTAATATCATAAGATTTCACATGACCATCATGTTTATACTGTAACAACTCCTTGCCAGTGGATCTGCAATATTATCAGTTGTGAGAATTCATTCTTTCTTTACGTCATTTCTTTGTACTATCTCTTTGATGAGATGGTACCGCCTCAACACTTGTTTGGATCATCGATGAGACCTTAGTTCCAACAATGCTAGGAACTATTCCAAGTTCATTAATGAACTTCTTGACCCCATACTACAACCTTTCTTACTTCTAAACCAATAGTGTATAAGGCTCTCGCTATTGAATCAACGGTGGTTTCCTGTTTGGAACCTTTCCAATACACCGTTTAAGATAAATCAATTTCCTGATTGAGATTTGCTATCTTTCTAGTCTGACTAGAAGTTAGCATCAGTGTATTCATGAACTCTCAGTTCATCTTCTCCATATAAAATCTTCTAAAGATTTTATTTTTGTAGATTGCGATGAATTAAGCAATCTTCTAGATCTATCTCTATAGATCAAGTTGCTTCTCATATATCTTTATGAAGAAATCTTTTAACAACCACAACTTCAACGATTGAAACGTAGGAATGTCATTCCTATTTAATAATATTAGGAATGCGACAACGCTCCCACTATTTTCTTGTAAACACACAACTCTTCACTTTTGATAAAATCAAACATTTTGATTTTTCTATCAAATCGAAGATTTTAGCTCCAAGAGGCCTGCTTCAATCTATACAAGAATTGATTAAGCTAACATACTTTGTAAGCATATTTGGATTCAAAACTTTCGAGTCGTGTCATGCACACTTTCTCTTGCAGGTTCCTGTTAAGGAATATAGTTTTGACATCCTTTTGTCATAACTCATAGTCATGGTATGTAGCTATCGCAAGCAAAATTCGAATGGACCTTATCACAGCTATAGACAAGAAAGATTCATCAAAGTCAACTCTTTGTCTTTGTTGTAATATTTTGCTATTAGCTTCGCTTTGTATGTATCCATGTTGACCCGTTTTACATAAACTCATTTACAATCTATGGGATCTATCCCATCAGGCGGTCGATCAAGGTTTAAACCTTGTTCACATACATCGAGTCCATCTCGGATTTCATGGCCTTTCGTCATCTCATTGAGTCAGCACTTGACTTTATTTTGTGTAACCAATAGGTTCATCATCCTCGATTAATAATACTTGATTAGTAATCATGGACTCATACCTTCTAACAGGTTGAATGTTCCTATAAGATTTACATAGAGCTAATCTGTCCTCAGAAAGTCTCTACTTCCAAATCAGAAGTATGTCCCTCATCAGGTGTGAGATCACACTCAGATTTATCTACTTAGTCAACCATATCTGTGGATTCTTGAACTCCTTCAAGATCCATTCTGCTCTCACTGTCCTCTCCTAGAATAAACTCTTTCTCTAGGAGTTCAACATGTCTTGAGACGAACATCTTCTTCCTAATGAGATTATAGAATTGATATCCAATTTTATCTTTTGGATATCCCACAAATATTTATTTATTGAATTTAGCCTCAAGCTTATCCGAATCAGTGCGCTTCATAAGCGTCACAGCCCCAGACTCTCATATTTGACAAGTTGGGCATTTTGTTTTTCCATAACTTGTATGGAGTTTTGTCGACCGACATAGATGAGACATGCTTTAGTGTGTAGAACATTGCAATCAATGCATGACCCCAAAACCTTTTGGAAGGTTTGCACGACCTATTAATTAATCGCATTATATCTAATAGTTTGCCAGACATACTATTATTTTTGTAGTGTATATAAGGAGTTCACTGCAAGAAAATCACATTCTCTTTTAGATAATCCAAACTTTATCTTTAAGATATCTCCACCTCGATCGGATCTTAGTGTGAGAATATCTTTACTAATTGTTTCTCTACTTCTAACTTGAATCCCTTGAACATTTCAAGAGTTTCATGTTTAAGGTTTATCAAACATACATGTCCATTTTTGAAATAGTTATTAGTATGTGATGTGATCCAACCAACGAGCCCAAGGAAGCCGAGCCCCGACCGAGACCCGTTGCTTATCGAAGGAGGTCCGATGACGCGATCAAGGGCAAAAAGGGTAAAATCAAAGCATTGGGACTACTTGTACAAGTAACAATGGACGATGCCATGATCTACACGCAAAAAGAGACAAGTTTCATGTTAGGGTCGAGGTCGGAACCCAATTGGATCAACAAGATACAAGTGACCGAAGAAGGAGCTCAACCGGATTGCCTAAGCGACCGCTTAGAGTAAAAACCAAGCGGCCGCTCAGCTACCAACCGAAAGGCACAGGGCGTCAAAAGGGTCTTCTAAGCGACCGCTTGGAATATAACCAAGCGATCGCTTGGTTATAAAATTCAGCGATTTTTCTATTTTTGGCGAGAATCCTAATTTAATTCAAATTCTATTTTTAATTGATGTTTTACCATGTTTGGGGATTATGCACGAATTTCATAGGGTTTTTAGCATTAGTATAAATAGTTTATTTATCATTATTGTAAGGACCTTTTGACAATTTATCAATTAAGTGAGATTATTGCTTTTCATCTTGTTCTTCTTAGAACACCGCGAACTTATCAAGATCTTCTTGTGACGTTCAACATCGAGTGCAGATCACGGGTTTTGTAATCAAGAGGTCTATCAAGCGTCGTTCTTGTTGGGTTGCTTGATTCAACATTCTGGGTTGAATCTCTAAACCGGAATTATCTTTGGGCTTTCTTGGGATTTCAATCTAGTTGCGGGGTTGCGTAGTGTTCGCTGCTACGTGGTTCTCATCAGTTGGTATCAGAGCAAGGCTCCAAAATAATTAAGGTTATATCTTTTGTTGCTTGAGTCTTGTATTTCTTTTCTCTCTTTGTTATTCGTGTTCTTGTGTCCAGTAAAAGTTCTTGAGTCTTTGATCCAAAAAAAAATCAAAACAAAATTCAAAAGTTGTTTCTGGACTATTTACAGGTCCGAACTAAGTCTCGTTTGTTTTTCTACTCAAATTCCCAAGAGTAAAAAAAAAAAAAAAAAAAAAAAAATCCGAAAATTACAAAAAAAAAATATATATATTTATTATTGTTACGGGAATTCCCAGCATCCTTGAATTTAACTTTTGAGTCAAAAAAAAATATATATATATATATAAACAAACTTCAATTCGAATCTTACACTTATTACTTCTTGAGTTTCTTGTTCCAAATTCATATAATTGGTCCTTGTGAGTCTTTCTTCATCTTTTTCTTTTTTTTCTATCAAATTCGTGATCACACTCGGTTGGATACACGGGATACACCTGTTTGAGTTCACCTTGTTCCTTGAAGATACTTGAGCGAAAGCATTGAGTGGTAAAAGGCAAGAGTGGTGAGATTAATAGAGGGTAAAAGCCAAATTTGAGTGATACACGAGTGACATTTTGTGAGGTTACAACTCTTAAATATTAGGATGTCAGATAGAGAAGGTTCAAATTCCATCAAACAGCCGAGTCAGAACTACATGGGAGATGATGCAATAAGAAGGTTTGAGAGGGTGCTTGGGGATGTGACTGAAAGGCTTGGTAGGTTAGAAGCGATCGCTTGGCTATAAAATTCAGCGATTTTTCTATTTTTGGCGAGAATCCTAATTTAATTCAAATTCTATTTTTAATTGATGTTTTACCATGTTTGGGGATTATGCACGAATTTCATAGGATTTTTAGCATTAGTATAAATAGTTTATTTATCATTATTGTAAGGACCTTTTGACAATTTATCAATTAAGTGAGATTATTGCTTTTCATCTTGTTCTTCTTAGAACACCGCGAACTTATCAAGATCTTCTTGTGACGTTCAACATCGAATGCAGATCACGGGTTTTGTAATCAAGAGGTCTATCAAGCGTCGTTCTTGTTGGGTTGCTTGATTCAACATTCTGGGTTGAATCTCTAAACCGGAATTATCTTTGGGCTTTCTTGGGATTTCAATCTAGTTGCGGGGTTGCGTAGTGTTCGCTGCTACGTGGTTCTCATCAGTATGTGTGATAAGAGAAACTCATCTAGCATTATTCGGCATGGATCCACATACATCACTATGTATTAGATCCAGCAATTGTGCAGACTTTTCACCTTTTAAGTAAAAGAAGATTTGGTCATTGTGCCTAATAGCCACAATCACATTTGTCAAATGATTCAAAATCAATTGACCCCAAATATACATCTATATGTAATTAGTTGACCGAGTCTACAATGCTAGATTTAGGCGTTATTCAGATTATGACTTTTATGCCTCTAAATTTCTATACTTACTATAGAATAGTCAGTATTTAGAATATAAATGTTATTTGTAATTCACCATAACCATTAAAATAAGAGGGAACAACAATTGTCCTTAACATTAATATCGTTCATGTCCAAACATGAAATTTAAATAATGTTCTGGTATTGGTGAGTCCAAACTAACATTTCTCTAATTCAAGTACTCAGTTTAAAGGCAACGGTAGGAAGTATGCTTCTACAGACAATGCAACAACATTTGCTCATTTTCAACATGTAGGCCAACTTCTTCTTTTGTGCAGTGGTCTACTTCCATTTAGTTTCTGCATACTTATACAAATATGAGATCCATATCTGGTATCTAATACCCAAGACACTAGTGAAGTAGATATAGGCCTTACCCAAGTGGATTTGATAATGTCCTTATTTACTTTGACTGTCTTAGCCATTTTAGATGCTTTTCCAAAGCTCCTTTAGACTTCCTCTTAATATCCTTTGAGGAATCAATGGCTTGCCCAATCATAACTTTGATATTGGGCATAACAGTCTTAAGCATCTTTAGCAACTCAATAAGTGTGCATTTGAGTTTATTAATATCAAAATTCATAATTCGGCATAGATAACTCTCTGACAGAAATTATAGAACTAAGTCAACACTTGGTTCATGGTTCATGAATGAACCCAATCGAGACAATTTCTCAATTGCAATAATCTTCAGCACTTGAGCACCAACTGAAGATTCCTCTGTCATTTTGCACTGGTATAGTTGTTTGGAAGTCTCATATCCTTCCACACATGATTATTATCATACAACTATTTTGAAATGAAAAATCATATGTCAACATCTATACTCTTGTGTTGCTTTTGTAACTCAGGTGACATAGTTGCAAGCATCACACATGTTGCAGTACTATCATTATAGTAGCCACGTTTTCCTTAGTTGATTCATCAACAGGTGTCTCTGGAAATGGCTACTTAAGGACATAACCAATTTTCTCATGCTTGAGAACAATTCTCAGATTGCAGGGTCAATCAAGAAAGCTTGGTTTGGTTGTTGACATCCAATATGCTACGTATGGTTACTCATGATTCAATAAATATAAATGACAAAAGGTAAAAGAATAATATATATAAAATGCATCAATTAATTTAATATGGTCTTTTATCAAATTAATTGTGCTCCCACTTTTAACTCAAATCTATGACCCTCTCGCATAAACTTATGGAATCCATACTTGACTCCTAGTGGGCTGGGATCTCATTTGTTATATTAAGACATTGAGTGTACTCAACAAATCTTAATAAAACATTTGAGTAGATACTGTTATCAATTGTATCTCCATACAACTCCCAGATCATTAAGCTGACAACTCCTTGTCTTCACACATCTTATGTGTTAGCTTAATATGTCTCTAAAATTTATCTCCTTGAGTGTACTCAACAAAAGATAATTTTAGTTAAGTCGAACCCATCATTCAGAAATATGGAATATTTCATAGTGTCAAACATATCCCTAATAGGCCAGCTTTGAGTGTACTCAACAAGTTGAGACGATTTAGGACTCTCATTTTTCACTATAATGATGGAAGGTGAATAGTAAAATCGACTTAATATTTTAGTGAGTGATTTATCATGCATATGTCTCATCAATATAATAATTATATATATATTTACAAGCATCAATCATGCAAATAAACATACATATAATAGTGTGGATGATTATGGATTAATTCTATCTAGTCTTCCTGAGCCAAAAGGAAGACTAGTTGGTCAATTCCTAAGGGGTATTGCATTGAATCACTATCAATGCGCCATCTCCATGGTTTCCTCATCTTCCTATTTTTTCAATTAGATCAGCTACAATTTGTATCCTATACTAGTTGGCACGCAGGCCTAAATGAAAATTGGACTCGCAGGTCCAAAATAATTGAGAGCTCGCAGGCCCCTATAATAATAACAATAGTGACGGGCTCGCAGGCCCAAAACAATTAAGAGCTCGCAGACCCATAAAATAACAGGGAATTAAACCATTCATTCAACACATCCACATGGTCGAGTCCATAATCATCCACTAATAAACATTCATCATATAAATGTTTCCTATATATAATATCTAATATTATATTCAAGTATGTTTCAAGAATCTAGCAATTAAAAGTCGTCTAAACTATTTAGACAAATGGATCGAAAATAATTAATTAATTAATTAATTAATCATATTAATCAATTAATTTAATTAGCGGGTTCATTTAATTAAAATCAAATTTTAATTAAATACTGAAATAAAGTCCAACTCTAATTTCAAAATATAAGGCGGAATTATTTAATTAAAATCAAATTTTAATTAAAAACAAAATTAGAGTCCAACTCTAATTCACCGATTTAGGGCGAACGTATTTAATTTAAAATCAAATTTTAATCAAATACCAAATTAGAGTCTTAACTTTAATTCCAAGAAGAAATTTAGGGCGAAACAATTTAATTAAAATCTAATTTTAATTGAACGTCAAATTAGAATCCAATTCTAATTTCAAGAACAAATCAGGGCGAATTATTTAATTAAAATCAAATTTTAATTAAATACCAAATTAAAGTCCAACTCTAATTCAAAGAAAAAATTTCAGGGTGAGACAATTTAATTAAAATCAAATTATAATGAAATGTCAAATTAGAATCAAATTCTAATTTCAAGAGCACATTGATGAGAATTATTTAATTAAAATCAAATTCTAATTAAACACTAAATTAAAGTCAAACTCTAATTTAAATTGAATTAACATTTTAATTTGGGATAAAACTCCTAAATAAAATAAAATTCAATTAAGGGTCAAAGTTTAATATTTAAGTTAAAATCTAATTTTAACAAAAATATAAAAGTCGTCAATTTTAAATAAAATTTTAATTTGGGTCAAAATTAAAATTTTAGGGTCAAACCTATTTAAAATACAATTTTAAAACCCCTTTTCAAATTTAAATTCAAAACCATTTGGAAAATTGCATTTTGACCCGTACTTTTAAAATTACAATCAAAACCTTCCAATTTCGAAATTGCAGACAGGCCCTTCATTAAAATTGCAGTATGACCCTATTTTTCTAATTGCAGACGGGGGCTTACAATTTCATAAATTGCAAGACATGCCCCCGCCTCCAACCACCATCTCACCCGATTTGAAAACCCTAGGAAGTTCTTCACTCTTTTCTTTCTTGGCGGCGCCCTCTTTTCTCTCTGCCTTGTGGTGACGCGGCAGTCTTCTTCTTCGCCGGCATCGCCCACATTGAGTAGCAGCACGGGCTACTGTTGCAGCCCTGCGTGCTGCGAGAAGGAGCAACCGGTGCTACTGCTTCTCGCAGCCAGAGTTGCTGCTGCTTCTCGCAACCAGAGCTGCGGCGGCGCTGCTATAACAACAGCAACGCAGAGCGCTGCACCCTACAGCAGCGGCGACAGTCGCCGCTGCGTATACGGGTGCGTTGCTGGCGCGAAGTGCCGCCTCCAGTGCTGCTCTGCTACAGTCCGACCCCCCTTTTCTTTTCTTTTTCTTTTTTTTGAAGAATTATTTTATTTTCAAAACTGATTTTTGAAGAAGATTAATTTTTCTAAATTGCTAGATCCAAGAAAAATAATCACAATCAACTTTTGATTGATTCAACATGCAAAACAATTTCTAATAAGCACAAAGTAGGCTCTGATACCACTGTTGGGAATTTACTTATCATGCACAGCGAAAAATTAAATAAATTTCAATTCCCATCCAAGGATCTGCTTTGTGTTTAGATAGAAATTGTGATAGAAACTATACCTTAATTCAGATCTGCAAACTCCTTTGCCATTCTTGTAGTTCCAGCAATCCCGATCTGCCTCCCACAGCTGTCCAATTGTCCAGCCTCCAATGGAATCCACACAGGGAACAAGATTGAGAGAATTAGGGGGTTTTTTTTTTCTTTTCTTGTGCTAGCAAGAATAATGAAAATCCATCAACTGTTTACAAATCCTAGCAGCTTATTTATATAAGCCCAAAATGGCTTGGCCCGTCCTACAACTTAACCCGATCTAATATTTAATTAATCCAATTAATTAAATCTGGTCAATGAATTAATTAATCCAATTAATTAATTCGGGCCTACTAATAAGCAATCCAATTAATTAATTATCCAACTCTTGTCAATTAATTAATTGGCGGATCCCAATCTTCTAGTTCTCCTTTTGTGTGTGACCCATTAGATTCCCAATCACGATGCCTAACGACGTGAATTATTATTTCGATCTAATCAAAATCGATAAATCAAAACACCCTTTTGGTTTATCACTCATTCACATTCGTCGTCCCAGATTGACATCTAACAACGTATCAGGACAATACATGTGACGAGAAATGTCATGTGGTATGACAAAACCAAACTCGTTCGTTTATCGTGAAACTATAATCCCTTCGTCAATATGATCCGACCAATTACGAAATATGGATTGTGTCAATCTCGATTATCGATTATATCTTTCATTCCACTTATTAAGTCAATGTAAGTCGAAAACTCCTTTTCGACTTATAGGTACACCTTGACCAAGGATTTTGTCATCAACTTAACTGGATGAAATGTAGATCATAAACTCTTACTATCTAAGAGCGACGAATCATCTATTGATCATTCACAACCTTCGTATGATTCTTGACATACCCGAACGATGCCGTATTAGCGGCCCTTGATAGAGCAACTTCCAGCATCACCAAAGCATGACTGTCCCCACATAAGGTACTATGATGATCTCAAGTCGAAGGATCAATTCCACTACCGAATGTTAGAGATTAACCACTAACACTCAGATAGTTATCCATGTGGAATCTCTCAGCGGGTCTCCAATGTTTTGTTCTATAACAAAACATTCACGTGTTCATTTAAGTGTCACTACACTTTAGCTTGTGAGATCAGCTACTTACTTCACAAGTAAGGAATGCCACACGTGGTGGTCTATCCGTAATAACGATATACGTACCTCGTTATTATTTACGACCACGGATAATTTAAGATTCAATCATATGTAATTTGTATCTCACAATCACAACTCTTTGTGATTAACAAATTACCGATATTTGAATCTACGGACTCTATTATTTAATATAATAGATCTTGCCATAATAAATGCATTAAACATATATCAAAAGTACTTATATCCAAAGTTAATTGGACCTAGGGCATAATACTTACAGTATTTATATATCCTTTGGTTCGTCTGGCAAACAATAATCGACTGTGCAGGGAAAAGTGTAGATTACATTGAGAGAGAGCTCCTTCGAACTTGCAAGTCAAAACCATCCATACTGAGTATATCTTCATAGGTGTTGATTGTTATTAGCTGGCTGATAGTGCATGTTCTGTATATTTCTGACACTAAATATTTCCAGAGCTGATCGCAGCTGTCCTATTCGATAAAGAAAGCTTAAGACGTGTACTCAGGTACAACACAAGGAAAACAAAAGACCAAATATTCCATCAAGGCTACAAACACCACGTGAAGAAAATTTTGAATTCAACAGGCACCACTGAATAATTAATACCAAAAGCCCCAATAACATTCAAGCCTCCTACACTTAGTATGCAGCATCTGCGAAAAAATACAACTTAGAGCTGGACTCCATTTGACCGCTCAAGTCCTCAAGAGTGGCTTCCAAAAGTTCACAGCTAACCAAAATTCAACTCCATAATATATCAGATGACAAGGTAACAGAAAGTTGATCGGTTATCAGTTGTCTGAAAAGGAGTCCCAACGTCACCTTAAATATGAGCTCCTAGGTTATACTTGGAATTGTGGGATACCAAAGAAACACCACGTGTATTTCATATTAAATACGGTGTAACCATGTGGACAGCCCCAAAAATATCTTAACTCCTCCATATTATTATATTTGAATTGGAGAAAGAAGAGAAATGTGGCTCCAAAAGCAAACGCTACAGAGCAGAGGACCTGCGCAGGGGTACAAATGGAACTGATGAAATCAGTTGCCAAAATGAAGGCCAGATAAACCACACAGTCTAGAAGGAACACTATCCAAACCCTTAGCTGTGCCAAGGAAGTTCATAGGCAAATAAATCAAATAAGTTGAAAGACAGATTCTGTAACTGAATGGTAATTGTCTTACTGCCGTCGACAACAAATAAAGAACCAAATTTAAGCTAATCAATCGGTAGATATCTGCAGTAGCCTCTTCAAATCTAGCCCCAAATTCATCAATATAATCTTAATTTGATGCTTATAAACAAGGAATCAACCACATGCAATTATGAACAGTTAGTTGAAAGTCACGTGCATGAAGTAATGTACACAGGATCACAGCTAGGAAGGGTGGCCAAACTAACCAGAGCAGAAAAATCTACGAACTTTACAATCATGAAAGATAAAGAACCCAAGAGTTGGTAAAAACAATTGTCTGCATTATGTACGAGCGAAAGTTGATCATCATTCTATTTTTTAATCTATTTCTTTGCAGGATTGCTCGTTAGGTCTGATTTTAAGTTACCTTTAACGGTGGAGTAACCAGGAATCAACCAACATAGAAGGATTCCAAGAAAATTAATCAAAACTTTGAACAGAAAACATCCAGGCAGGAATTTCAACTCACGGATATCACCACGAAACCTTGCAAAACTGCAAATTCAATCGCACAAGGAAGAGATGCAAAGTCAATCATACTACTAAAAATAGAATATGCCACCCGCAAAAGAAGCCAATCTGCCTTTTTCAAAGTCCTTAAGAATCATAAATCTCCAGTTCTGCATTTCAGTAGCACCTTTTTTGAAAACAATCGAACTTGGTTTGTATATCTTCAACAGAGATGAAATGAAGAATCAGCAAACAAGATCAGACAAAGCAGGTAGATACAGAGAACCTGCAACCTTCAGTTATCACCCTCGGAAGACGCATCATCCAGCAGCTAGCACAACACCACCTTCACAGCGATTGCTAGCACAACCTTTTTCTTTTTCATAGTGATTTCTGGCAGCTGAACTTCGTTTCTTGTTATGATGTCCTAAATCCATTTCTTTTTAGGCTGTCTTCGAAGCCTTTGAGGGAATGGAATATGTGACACATAAGCTCGAACAGGGGTAGTCGGCTTAATTGATGGTGCATCAATAATTACATAATTCACAGCTTCAACTGCTAATACCTACTCTCTTGGGTTTTTTCTATGTCGCTTGACAGGGTATCCTGTGTTCTATTGGCTAATGCAGCTGCTATCTGTCCCACATGAGTTTCCAAATTTTTAATTTCTACATCAGTCTTGGTGATGTACTTAGCTAGTGATCCTCCAAAGATGATCTGTTCTCCTATTGCTACTGAAATTCCTATAGGTTGCCCTAAATTTGATATCCCCGCCCCTAATTATTAACCCATGAGAAGTTCGGATGCTTGCTCCAACCTGAATTATAGGTGTTGGATTAAGGATTGTTTTGTTGTCTCTGAAAGTTCTGTGCATAACCGACCTTCTCGGATCGATAAACATGCGTGGAGGCTAAAGAACAGCTTGCAGTTATATAATCTTCCCCCACAGCCCTTGCAGACTGGTCCTAGTTGGTGTAAATACTCACACTTCCTGTTGGGCTGCCATTGCTGCCACTACATCTATGTTGTGAATCCCTGCTTCTTTTCTTTGCGAATCCCTATCTATTGGCCACATGGATTGATTTTCTACAATTCTCTCAAAAATGTCTGAGGCATTGTCTAATGGAATATCCAAGATTGACCCTCCCGCTGAAGCATCGGCTATATTGTGAAATTTAGGTCTTAGGCCTGAATAGAATATGTAGATCTTAGAGTTTTTAGGAATGTTAAGATTGGGGCACTTTCTAAAGTAGTTTGAATCTTTCTCATGATTCTAGATAGCTCTCAAGTCTCTTTTCTTGAAAATATGGACTTTATTTCTAATCCGATGGACTCGAGAAGGCGAGAAAAATTTCAAAGTGAATTTCTGCACCATTTTATTCCATGAAATGATACTCCTAGAATTTAGTGAATTTAGCCATTCTCGTACACCTTCCTTTAAAGTGTGAGGGAATAGGCGTAGTCAAAAAGCTTCAACAGACATGCGTTCATAACTGATCATATCGCAAAGTATCAAGAAGGCCTGAACATGTTCATGAGGATTTTCAGTTGATTTTTTAGAGAACCTAATGTCCTAATGATTTTGAAACAAATTGATGGCATCTGGTCGAATGTGAAAGTTGGTATATCCAAAAGGTAGATATATAATAGCTACTTGCACAAGAGTTGGGAAATGATTCACATTATTCCTCGACAGCGGCGCCAAAACTTACTAGTTTCGTATGGAATTCGAATAATGTAAACAAAAGAGAGTTTGATTTTGTGATGTTATGCTAAATTATCTTTAAAAAAAAGCAATAATTTTTTGATTTTTATTAAATTATGGATGATTGTATTGAATCTAGAATCCGCGTGTTGTTATCTATTTCGATTCTTGATTTATAATCTAGTTCCGTTCATGCGTTCTTAACAATCGATAAAACTATAGTATATAATTTTCTTTTCCAATACAAATTAAATCTATCATAACCACGACCTGAATTTATTCCTAGCCCAAATTCGAATTATTAAAATTCATTAAAATTTAGATTTTCTATATGATAGAACACGTTATAAATGTTATTCCTAATATCTATTGCACATGCTAATTTTGCCACGTTCAAAACTAATTGTGAGTCTCCCAATACTACAACAAGCAACTAATTATCTAATTGGTGACCAATTAATTAAATAATGCAATAGGTATTCAAAATTAATCAGGAAACGCAAGAAATACCACTACTAGTCTTGAATTTGTAATAAATAACAAATAGGGTCCATCTTCATTTAATACAAAAAGGGATTTATCCTAATATATTATTATATAAATTATAAGAAGAATAATAAATAAAAAAAATCACCCGGGTCATGAAATATGTAACGCCCCAAATTTTTTTGTAAAACACTTGAATGTTACGAAAAACTCATTTTTCTTTGAAATAAAATGCGGAATAACATAAATGGAATAAATTCTTTATTTTCAATCATAAATATCAATTTAAACGTGGGATCTGAGTTTCTAAAATTTAAACACAAATAATTGGCTAAATAATAAACGAGTCTTTGAACTAAACAAATAAATCTAGAAACATAAAAAAAAAAAAAAAAAAAAAGTGTTTATTTTCCTTTTTTTCGATTCTCTTGGTAGTTCGCTGCACTATCCCGCCACTGTTTCAATCGACCCGAACTAACTTGTAAAAATTTGTAAGAGTGAGTATTTTAAAAACACCCAGTAAGATACGTGCGATTTCCATACGCAATTATATAACAATAAAAATTATACACATTATACAACTCTGTTCTTATGTAGTATATCGGTAATCAAGCGACACACCCATCTTAGGTCATCTTATAATCCCGTAGGATTTCATATCTCTTTTTAAAGGACCCGAAAGTCCACTGGCAATTCATGCACATTTAATTGAACATAAAAATATAAGAAAACGAAACACTTGCACAAAAGTATCTTACCTTGCTATTGGAATATTAAAAATATGAATGCACGTTCCAAACTTATAAATTTGTCGACTACATCTAACTAATAAAATCAGCTTGCTTTCTCCCGTGAAAAGTACTTTGTCTCAACGTGCCGTGTGTATACGTATAATTTCTATGATAATAATTCTGTCTCTCTCTCTGGCCGTTTTCTTTTTTTTCTATGATGAATTACTATGACTTCATGGGGTATATATATATATATATATATATATATATATATATATATATATATAGGGCAAATCAATAGAATTCTAGTGTACTTAGGATTGAAGAGTTGTGTCCCACAAGCAGTAAAAATTTGGATAAGTACGCTTTATAAAGTTCTACCTCAAATCTGTAGAGATGAAGATAAATCATTAAACACTAATGCTGAGGCTAGGAAGTGGATAATTCTTGATTTATTTTTTTATACAATAAATCTTGGTTAGTATAATAGAGATTTTGCTTAATTCAAAGTATCCTAATTATAATTGTTAACCATTTCTACTCCTACAATCTAGTTGAGAGTTTGATAAATAGAAAATTTAATGAAAGTGGAGACTTAAAGTCTAAATTGGATAAGAGTAAGTGGAATTTGAAATATTTTAAAATTAACAATCATAATCAAATTATGATTGAAATCAACAACTTATATTTATCAAACAAAAAAAAAATATTTTCGCATATCATACATGTGAAATCATGGTTATCATAAAGCTAAAATCATAAACCAACTTAATTATTTATCAATTAAAGATAATTTCTTTGAACTTGCAATAACTTTAACTTAACTTATTCAAATTAATTTTTTTCTCGAGCCCAAAATTCATAATTAAATACGAGCTATACAATGAGTATAATATTGATATATTTATCTTTGCCCTATCAAAATCTAATTATTTGGCTCAAATAAAATAAGAAATGAAAACCTATTTCATTTTAGTCCATCAACTTTAAACTAACACATAAAGCAATTAAATTTTTATCTTAAAATTTTCGAGTGTTACAAAATAATTCAAAACATATTAATCTTCAAGTCCAATGTTGAAATCCTCAAAATCTTGATGTAATTGAGCTTCAATTTCTTAACAAGGCTTGACCTCCTCTCCTAAAAGTAATGAATTGACCCCTTGTTCTTGATGAATTTGATGAGACTATTGTGTATGAAGATGCAAGTGAGGTTTTTTCAATGTGTAGCCCATGTTTTTTATTTATAAGAGTCAAAAAAAATATGTCAAAATCGCATCCAATTTAGGTTCTAAAAGAGTTTGAATCGCAAAAGAAAACTGCTAATTTATCTGCGAAAAAAGCCCCACGTGATTTCAACAAGCAAAAAGACAAGATTCGTATTGGCCATGGAAGAAAAAATAAGATGGATCAACTTGCTTCAAATAACAGACGGAGGAGCTGAGGAGGTCAACTATGTCACCACATAGTTTACCAAGGCATGCGACCATGTGCCTATATACCGAGAGCAAAAGGGGAATTTTTTAATAGCTATGCGACCGCATGTTCCAACACTATACGGCCGCACAGCACAAGTTCAGCAACAAATTTTTCAAATTTGGAAAGAATCATAGTTTAGTTAAAACTCTAGTTTTATTGTAATTCTTGATATTTAGAATATTGAATCCGTTTTTAATTAGGTTTTTATGAGTTCCCTAGAAATAGAACTCATTTTCTTAATCGTAAAAATAATTTGAGAGATATTATTGTGGTGCATATTTTCTTTCAACTCGTTCTTCATTGAATTAATTTTAAACTTATAAATAATTAAATTATTGTAGCGTTCATCAAGTAAGGTTCGTAAGTTTTGTGATCACGTGATCAAGTTATTATTTGCAATTGTCTTGATTCTTTGGTTCAATAATTTATCGGATTGAGTATTTTTCCAAACGTTGATTCTTGATTTTTTTTTTTTTTTTATTTTTTTTTTTTTTGGATTTGATCTAATCTATCATGAATTCTGTAGCTTCAATTGCTATGTGGGTTCATATTAGAGTATCGATGATCCTAAATAATATTAATCTGCCACTTTCGGGTCGACCAAAAAAATATTTTTCTTATTATTGTAATTTAGTCTATGAAGTTTGCGCCTATTGTATTTATGGCCAATTCTTTTGGAGATCTAGAAACCCAATTTTCTCAATATGATACATCATGACAATATTCTCAAAACTTGAAAATATAATTCCTACTTTCACAACTTTCACTTCAAACCTAAAATTTTCCAGAAATTGTATCACCTCAAGCTCGATATTTCACACTTAATTATTTCCAGATGTTATTTTTGTACTCAAAATAATCTATATATACACACTTACTGAAAAAAATTTGTCGAAAATAATATAATATTTTAAAAATAATTTTTTTGTTTGAAACGTTAAAAAAAATGATAATTGAATTTTAGCTTTTAGTAACTTAAAAAAGGAATAATATAAAAAGAATTTCGGCGACATCGAGCTTCCTTCCATAATCATAGACCAAAGCACCATTGATGGGTATTGACATCACCGATGATATTATCGCTGATAATTAAAGGTGAAGATACATTGATGATCACCTACGAAATTGCAATCTATAATTCCATCCAAATCAACGACATATCATCTTTGTCAAATCTCTAATTGTAATACTGAATACACCAATGATCACTTAGGCTTCGCTTGATAGCACCAGATTTTTCCTGAAATTTGAAATTCGAATTCCAACTTTTACTTTTAACTTGTTTGATTGATCAAATTTTCCATAGAAACAATTCTCCAACTTTTAAAATTTTCATTGATTTCAAAAAATTCTTTTTCCCACCACTTTGGTAGGAATTGAAATTTCACCCTTTTTTTTAAGCAATAAAAACAAATTCTAAGATGAAAAAAAAATATATATCCTTTTAATTAACAAATTTCATGTAAAACAAAGTCAAACGAACACAAAAAAAATTTCAATTTTTTATTTTATTTTATTTTTTGACAATCTAAACAAATTTTGTCATCAATGGTAAGAAAATTTATTCTTTTAATTGACAATTTTCATGAAAAACAAAGCCAAACGAATACTAAAAGTATTATATTTTTCAGGTGAAAAATTATATCAATCAAACACCTTTAATTACAATTCTCAGTAAAATAAATTTTATGCAATTCAATTTCCTGTAATTCATTTTCTTTCCACCCAAATTCCATTTTTCTATCAAACGGACCCTTGTAGAATTTTTGTCGATAATCATTTGCTCCATTAATTTTTTAAATTATTATTTTTCAAATTGCACTCTTTAAACTGACCCCTAAGTTGCTTGAACAACGTTCTAATACCATGTTAACCATTTGATTTAAAATTAAAAATCAAATTTATATAGCATGGTTCATTTATGTTTGACTTGTATAAAACCAAACCGAACAGCAAAATGATGATTTACTTTGTTTCCAAACGGTTTATATTTCATTTGAAAATGGGTCAAAACGGCTTAAATATTATTTACATCCAAAAGAAAATTATAAAAAATGGTTTGTACATCTCAAGCATCAATTACAACATGTAGGTGCACTATTTATTAATATTCAATACTTCTCGTTGGCAAATGGTTGGAGTTCTCTTAAAATTTCTTTAAAGAAAACAAATCCCTGTTATCTCCCAACAATTGGTAACGAGAAATAAAAAATAAAATAATAAAAATAATTGGGCGAGAAATTACACAGTCACACACACTTGAAAGGACTCGCAAGCATACCAGAAAATAAGCAAACGCCAATCAGCTTATCTCAACAAACTTATTGGAACATAGCAAATACGGGCAAATCATGCAACACCAGTGGATCAGAACACTATCCCGACCAGGGAAGTCATACCCATTAAGTACCTGTCCACGGTTACTGCCTATTAAATATAAATCGAACTGTCCCATGATAGGGCTGGAATGCCGAATGTCCTCAATCTCCGACAGTGTCCAAGATGGTATCGACAATTCACTGGTGTAGATGTCTCTGAGTAAACCTTAATGCAAAATGGATAGTCGATTTGAATGGTAAAAATGCAATTTCGTTTTAAATTAATTCAATGTCGTGTGAATAATTGAATTGATTTGTACTGATTGATCGGTTGTATTGATTGATATAGGATAGTAAAAAGAAGTTACCTTGCTATATCATCTCACTTTGTTCGAACCAGTTCCAATGGCACACTTTCCAATGCTAGCTGAATTTGGTTAAACACAAGAAAATCTTACAATAGAGCACAGACGAGTTATCTAGCGGCATCTACAAAAAATACTAGCATACCCATTGCCTAGGAGTCTTGGGATCATAGGTGGAATGCTTCTTGGATAGCTCTGATTGAAAGGTGATCGCTATTGTAACCTTGAACTCTACTGAAAATGGACTGCATTCACAGAATGCAGAAGTTACAACCACTACAGACTGACTCGCACGGTCATGAAAAATTACTGGTAATTCGAAGAATTAGACAATTGACAGAATCGATACCCTCACCGTTGTTATTATCTAAGCTAAACTTAAATCTGATAATCAACAAGAGAAATAGAACAAGAGAGAATTGTCTGTCCGTGTTGCTGGATAACTTAAATAGAAACTCAAGATAATCCACAATACTTTTTAATTCATGTGCAACGAACAACATAATTAGCATTTGATCAAGAATTGTACACAGAAAGAAAGGAATCAAGGATTTCAGAAAAAGATGTGTTTATGCAATCAAACACCTACCCCGCGAAAATGGTTGGACAAGTCAAGAGACGGGGAAGAATGACGTAAATGGGGAGCTTCATGCTACAACAGACGTCTCCATCCGCAATCTAACAATAGAAATTACATGTGACAAAGAATTACTTTAACAGGAAAAAAATATTGGTCATATTTAAATACACGGGAAAATTCCGTGCCTGAGTTGTCTGGATCAAAGAGGATTCAGTCACTATTTTTTCGCCAGTCAATATTGACTCCACACGGAGAACGTGGATGTCAATGGATTGAACAGGAATAGCAGATGCTTCAACAGTCAACTCACCAACAATAGGATCTGAGAGTGAACACTGAGTACATATTTTCCCAGTCACCCGGAAACCACCTGTTCAAAGGAATGGCTAGCCATACATGAAAAGCTCAAAGACGTTAAAATAGTATAGAAGTGCACAGTCCTGCATCAGATAGATAAATATAGTCTGATTCTATTGAAAGATATCTAAAGGAATGAAAAAGCAGAAACAAAAAGAGTACAGCCTCATAGAAACAACTGCTGTTGTCAATTAAAATGTGTTACCAGACACGAATATAGGCATATCCAGAGAGAATGCACTTAAGTAACTTTCAAGTTACCATACATGACAAAGACAACCACGTTCTTAAATTTTCTGAAGAATTTGGGGTTCTAAGAAACTAAGTTACCAGCACCCTTCTATTGCTGCTAGGGATAGTTAAACTGTTCATTTTTTACGGATCCATGACTTGGAGACAGATCAATGACCCAAATACAGTAAATGTAACAATTTTATTCTACATAAAATGGACCAAATTATAGAGATTGACATCCCAGTTAGGAATATTACATTCAAAATATGGGAAAATACGCAATTATTGTAGGCATAAATTTTAAAAATAGACTTCAATTTATTTTCAAATAGTAATTATTTGTTATAAGTCAGAAAAATTTCCCCCTTCATTAGTTTGGAAAATATTCATTCTTCTTAAAGATTTTTACATTTAAGAAGAACTAATCCAGCTGAATAATTCAAAGATTGATTTGAAATATTCAGTATAACAGAAATTTTCTCTAGATTTCTCTCCCCATATCTCTTCTTTTCTCTTAGTCTTTTTTCTCTTTAATGTTCTGTATCAGAAGCCCTTATGTTCAGACAGAGGCATTCTTTATAAAACTAACATGTGTATAGTTCCTAGAAGTAGGTAAAAGGGTTGCTGAAAATTCTTGCCTTGGAATAAACATAAAAATATTTATACACGCTGAAATCTGATCCCTTATGAGAAAGAATTACAGAACCCAAAGGATCATTCCTTTTTCCCATATATGAAGGTGGCAGAAGCTGCAGATGATAAATGTTCAAGACTGACCCTTCCCTAACCATGCACTTGTCCATTTTCTATGGTTTGCCTTCAGAAACAATCCCAGTAGTAGTAGCAACAATGGAAGCAATATCTGAACCACACCCTAAATTATTGTGGCAAAATGACTGAAATTTATAAGCAAATGTGTCTATGCCAGTAAGTGGCCGATGAAGCATTTATTTCAAATGTGTCATTAAAGTTTATAAGTTGACCCCTTTTATATTGTCATGAATATTTTTTCAATTAGCACACGAAATACTAAAATAAACATAAGATGGAGGAAAATTAGACGGAACCTGATTTTAATTCCGGAAGTAACAGATGTTTTTGTGTGTCCTGTGTAATATAAAAGAAGACCATTTCAGGAGAAACTGGTTTCAGCAGTAAATTGCCTGAGATGAGCAACAGAAAGAAGACTCAGTGCCTTTACATATAAGCAATAATAAAAGAGGTTATTCAGGATGATTGGATCTGTACCATTTTCACTTTCAATTATGAACTCAATTGTTGCTGATAAAGATTTTTGTAGGTACCCTCTCACTACGTCCACTGTTACTAAATACTAGAGTGGCAATGATAAAACCAGGCATGAATACAGGTAGGATGGAATTCTGCAACTAAATCTGGATGGGTTCCAAAAAAGATCTGCATATACAAAGATTATTAATATATACCTGGATGTTGACATTGCCACCATGGTAGGTTTCATAAAACTTTTCCTGGTTCTCTTCTTTCGGATCTTTCAGTGTCACAGAAAATGGTATCTAGAACAATAAAGACTACAACTTAAGGATTGAAGAAACAAACATTAGATCCCATAGTTCAATGAGAAGAATTTATATGAGATATTAATAGATTGAAATCATGAAAAAAATCAAAACTACAACGATTAAATTTGCATGTATAATTATTGATCTTCTTGAGAACCCATTTTCATAGTTACAACTGTAAAGTCCCGAGATTTTATAGAATATAATTTTTTGGTCTATATGAAGGGACTATAGTGAAATTGTAACGACCCGACCTCTAGTCGAAATCTTTATATCATTAGTACTGTCCACTTTGGGGTGAGCAGAGCCCACTTATCCCCTCACGGCTTTCTATCGCGTCCTCCAGGATTCGAACACAAGAGCTATATCATATAAGAGACTTAAAGTATGATATAATGGTTTTAGCGTAGAGGTCGGGTCGTTACAGAAATAGTATTAATTTCAAATAGTTTGGGCCAAATAATTAGGTATTTATAGAGAGGAGATAAGTATATCGATATTGGACTCTTATTTTAGCTTGTAATCATTTAGAAGTCTTCGACTCGAGAAAAAATTATTTTGGATAAGTTTGAACTAGGTTAGAGTCAATTGAATGAACCAGGGTTAAATAGAATTTTAGAAACTTTGAATTTTATATTATTGCCTACTTCTTTCTTAGCTTTCCACATGATGTTTACTAGAAACTATTAGAGGAAGACCAATCGAACTCTACTTTTTGAAGACAATCTTTACCTAAATAGTGAAATCCATTCCAATTCAAATACTTTACAATGTGTGGCTATCTCCTAGTAGAATAAAAGTACAATTGTAAAACTAGGTTATAGTACCTATAAATAAATACCCCCTTAAGTCGAGAATTTTTCACCACAAAAAATATTATGTATATGGCAGATATAAATCAAAAGCTAGAGAAAGAATCTAACAATATCACCATATAATATATTTTATTTATACACAAGGCAGAGAGAGAAAGGACAAGGAAACGGTTTTCACTTGCATTATTTTACATTCTTTTACAACTTTTCAAATCTATTAAGGTAAGGATACTTATGAGTAGTTTGTTTCCGTATACCTTTATGTATTCAGTAATTTATGCATGAATTGTCAGTGAATTTTTGGGTTCAACCTAATGAAACTCTATTGAGTTCTTTATAACAAAATGTTAAATCTTTCGAAAATTTAAAATACTACTAATGAGTGTCTCGCTTGGTCATCAATATACTCTATAAGAAATGTGATATGAAGTGTCTATTTTATTATTATATAATTGGGCATTTAAAATACTCACTCTTACTATAATTTCACAGGTGAGCTCGGGTCAATTGGATTTGCAGCAAGATAGTGATACAAATTGCAAAGTGGATTGAAGAAAAAAATAAACATTAAGTTTTCCCGTCCTTCCATTTGTTAGTTAGTTTAATTTGTTCAAAACATGTTATTTAATAAGTTAGGTGATAGGTGATTATCGCTTTTTTTTTTTTTTTAAAGATACAATTTCCATGTTTTTCTTAGATTTATGGATGTTCCAATTATTTTATTTTAAGGAAATTTATTTTTATCATTCAGCATTCAACGTAAAGAGAAGTAAGTTTTTAGTAATAATCCAAAGTTTATGAAAATTTACGGTGTTACAACCACTTACTCGACTTCTAATATATGTTTAGGAGTGCTGGTCTCATAATTTGGCTGGATTCAGTATATTGTTTCATTGGTTGTGCAGACAAATATCCTTCTAACTCACTAATTATACTTCTCTTGTTTCCACGAATGATGTTCCCCGATGGATATAGAAGGTACTTGATAGGTCTCCTATACAATTTACCTATTCTAGAAGGACCCGGAAGAATAAGAGAATAGCTGACTGGGAAGTAACAGAATTTGTTAGTGAAGGGATGATTAGACTTAGTTAGTTAGAGGAGATCTATAAATAGAAGTAGAGGGAACTAGAAAGCCAAGCAAAAGTATTGAGAAGGATCTAGGGAAGAGTATCGAGTCTCTCGAATACCCAACTATCTTTTATTCATTTCATTGTTGCTGTGTAGCTTTACATGGTATTAGAATCATGTATTTCTATCATCTAACTATCTTCTGTAATCACAGTTCCTCAATTACATAATATAAAAGCCTATTTCACATCATCCGGTGTTGGTGTCTTCCTTGCTATAACCTATTCTTCGGTAGGATTCTATCAATTGATATCAGAGCACTCGATTCTAGAGAGGATGGCAAGGAAATGGAATAGAGTTGGGGCTCGATATTGAATCGATTGGAAAAGATGTTAAGGCGACTGGAAGACAGAAACCGAGAAGACAAATTAGGATTGGATTCACACGGGTGACTCATAATCTCCATCTTCTACAGCGATAATACCAAGTGGTGAATCTTTAGAGCGGAGAAGATTTCCTCCAAAAATCAGTTATTGAAGTCAGAAAAATAGAGGCTACCAAAGCGTGTTTTGATGGTGAAACATGGAATTGGTATCAGCAGATAGGTCGACGCTAGCCTATACAAGCTTGGGAAGAATTGAAGCCTGCATAAGTGAGGCCTCCATTGTTGAGGAACTTCTAGCGTGTAAGCAATAGGGTGTGGGGAACTGCAAGAAAGAGGTGAAAGAACACCCATATCAATTGCAGGTGACTCCAGCACCATTTGGTGGATATAAAGGGAAAATTGATAGCTATTACCAAAGTCTTACAGGGCATATGGAGGAACGCCAATCAGGGTTCAATTAGATGAGTCAAAATTCCAAAAGGTTTGGTGGGGGTTGTAAATTAACGTTGTTAGGAAATGAAGCCCAAACACTACCTTGAATCAATGTTGAACCAACCACAAGTTTTAACAAAATTCCAAAGAACTCAATAATGGGGTGAAATGGAGATTATCAATTATATATGAAGAAATGATATTGGATTACTTGAACAATCCTCAAGTTAATCTCCAAGAAAGAATCCGAGCTATGGTTTATACCCAAGGAAGAACAAACCTCTTACCTTGTACAACCTTTCCTAACTCTCTCCCTTTTTCTCTCTATTTTTCTCTCTAAAAATGGGGCAAAACCGGGCATTATGAATGGGGGGAAGGAGGGGCCTTAAATAGGTGTCGGGCGCCGCGGCGCCAGAAGAGTGGCGCCATGGCACCGGCACTTCAGTCACCGGCGCCGCGGCGCCGTGGATGGGGCGCCGCGACGCCCCCTCTCTTCTCCCACAATTCTCCACCTCGTCCATCATTTGATAGACCTCAAATTTTGGCCATCACCAGAAGAAGAAGCAAACACCAAACCAGCTGCACCATTCAACCATGGTTGCCTACGTACCCTGAATCAGGATCAAGCCACACCGTAGTTCAAACCTCTCCATAAAATCCATCTCCACAACCCAAACCAACTGCACCATTAAACAATGGTTTCCTACGTACCCTTCACCGGGATCAAGTCATCCCGTAGTTCATTCCGGCTGCACCATTCTACCATGGTTGCCTACGTAACCCCTACACCGGGATCAAGCCACCATAGGTCTTACCGGCTGCACCACTTTACTGTGGTTGCCTACGTACCCTCCACCGGGATCAAGAAATCATAGTTCTCGCTTTACCCATGTACATATCATCTCCACCTCACTCCAACACCGCCCCGAAGGGCCCAAGCCCACTTGGGCACATCAACTCTCTCCATGCTGTTCCGCATAGCTACCTTGAAGGTGAAAGGCTCATCAACCCCCAATGAGAGTGCATACACAGCCATATTTGATTGCCCATAGTGCCTCAGAGGCTGATTTGACCCCAACTTCTGAACTAGCTTGAATGCACGCCTTGGCCTAGAGGACGCCAAAATTTCCTCGAGCTGTTGTTGTAGAGCCTGTACATTCTTTAGCTTAACCTCCTCATGTTCAAGCACATCATCACTCTCCTCGCGAGTGTCTCCATGATACACCTCTCGAACATGACTTGGACCTGGTCGATCCCTGGATTCTATCTCATCAACCTGAGACCTAGAACCCCCTACAGCTTCAACATCACTGGGCACCGTAGCTTTTGACCAAGCTACATTGGAGTTCTCCTCAAAAGTAACATTCCTTCTGATAATGAACTTCCCCAAGTCTCCACCACTTCCACTTGTCTCAACCGCTACATCATCTGTAACTGTAGTACCCTGAAGTACATATAGGTTGCCTTGACGAATACCCTTCATCACTACCAAAGAGCCCTGAACAACCTTCTTGACTCCATCCCGCGTCACAATCTTGCAACCACCGAAATCTAACACACCAACAGAAATAAGGTTCTTCCGCAATTCAGGAACATGCCTAACATCCATCAAAGTTCTAACCACTCCATCATGCATCTTGATTCTAATGGAACCAACCCCCACCGTTTTACAAGCATGGTTATTACCCATCAACACGGTTCCACCATTAGTGAAAGTATAGGTAGTAAACCACTTCCTATTCGGACACATATGGTAAGAGGAACCAGAATCAAGAATCCACTTACCGGAGATTTTTGCATCACAAGTGATGGTGTAGCACTCATCGATGCCCCCTTCTTCCGAGGCATAGCTAACCTCTTGATTGCCATGAACCCCCTCCTCTCTGCTGTTGTTGTTCTTCCTTCCCGCTCTTTTATTTTGACAATTAGCCTTGAAGTGCCCGAGCTCCCCGCATTTGAAACACGACCTTTCCGCGAGAGGTCTAGAACTCCATCTAGACTTTCCTCGCATGCCCTTTGCCCGTTCGTTGCTCCTCCCTCTCACAAACAATCCTTGAGCTTGATCCTTCTTACCAATGGTAGACATGCCACTAGTTGCAATCTTTCGAAGATCATCCGCTAGAAGTGACGTTCTAGTGTCCTCCATCACAAGTTTATCACCCACAAGCATCAATGTTTGAACAAGGTTCTCATAAAACTTTGGCAAAGAAAGAAGCAGTAGAAGTGCTTGATCCTCATCATCTACCTTCACATCAATGTCCTTCAAATCCGATATGCACCTATCGAACTTGTTGACGTACTCCCGGATTGGTGAACCTTCATCCATCTTGCATGTATACAATTTGGACTTCAAGTAGATCCTATTAGTTAGAGTCTTCGTCATGAAGTTCTTCTCTAACTTCGACCACACTTCCGCCGCCGTTACCTCACTATCTACCAAGAAAGCAACATCCCTTTCAAGGCATAGAATGATAGACGCCCGTGCTTCGAGATCTAGCTCCTCATAATCCTCGTCCGACATATCTTTGTGCTTCTTCTCCTTGCCCCCCAAAGCCTTGTACAACTTTAGAGAAATCAACAAATTTTTCATTTGCATTCTCCAATAAGAAAAATCATTCTTCCCATTGAACTTCTCAATCTCATACCTCCCAATCTTCACCGCTCCACTAGTAGACGTCATTTGCCCACTCGTTTTAGTGAAATCCGACAACCAAGTTCTCACAGGAATTTTATCAAACACCTTGTCTACACACTTGATTCAAGCCTACCTTCCTCAAATCGAAGCTTGACCACCTTGATTTCATATGTAGCTCTGATACCAATTGTTAGGAAATGAAGCCCAAACACTACCTTGAATCAATGTTAAACCAACCACAAGTTTTAACAAAATTCCAAAGAACTCAATAATTGGGTGAAATAGAGATTATCAATTATATATGAAGAAATGATATTGGATTACTTGAACAATCCTCAAGTTAATCCCCAAGAAAGAATCCGAGCTATGATTATACCCAAGGAAGAACAAACCTCTTACCTTGTACAACCTTTCCTAGCTCTCTCCCTTTTTCTCTCTATTTTTCTCTCTAAAAATGGGGCAAAACCGGGGATTATGAATGGGGGGAAGGAGGGGCCTTAAATAGGTGCCGGGCGCCGCGGCGCCGGAAGAGTGGCGCCGTGGATGGGGCGCCGCGGCGCCCCCCCTCTTCTCCCACAAACGTGATGCATGTAATGGTTGATTCTCAGCCTTGTAATGAGCAATGTTCCACCTATATAATCAAAGCAACTCTCAAATAGAGAAGCATTAAAAACCAAATTCAACTATGTTGACATGGTATCAGAGCCACAAATATAATCAGGTTTCGATGTTTTTGGTTTTGACTCTCGGTTTTGGAAGTTTTTGGTATACAGGAGTTACCTTTCTGTAATTGCCATTCTTTTGGCTGTTGGCGGGTCTCTACCTCATTCGATGGTTTGTAGAAGCAATCTGCGGACTGAGGCGTCAACTCTTGGTGGCACAATCGTCGATTGTGTTGTTTGGTAGCTACAGATTTCAAGCTCTTTCCAGTCGTGTCGGGAAGAAATCTGCTCATCGATGGAGAAATCATTCGCGGCATGCCGCAGGTGCAATTTGGGTTGTTGTCGATTGCGTCTTCGACGATGCGTGGGGAGATCGTCTTCGTTGTCGCTGTTGCATCTTCGTTGGTGGGCTGATCGACAGGAGGCGAGTGATTCCTCTCTATTGGACTTGGACAGAGGTAATTCATTTGTGATTTCAGAATCTGTGTTATGTGGATATTGGGCCTGGGCTTGTCAGAATCTGGGCTATGATATATTGGATATTGGGGCTTGAGTTGGGTTTGGGAATAGCTTGATATCAATTTTGTTTATTTGTTACTTTAGATTTATTTTTGGACATATATTCTCCGGATTGGGCTTGAAGGATTGGAGGTGCCCGTTAATCATATCTCAATTGGGCTTGTGTTTTATCTTTGACAATGTCTATTGGAAATTCAAATTTCTTTGGTGTGAAATTCACGGGTAAAAATTATACTACCTGAGAATTTCAATTTCGTTTATTTGTTACTGGGAAGGAACTGTGGGGTCATATTGATGGGAGTGATTCTGCTCCCACGGATCCTAAAAAATTAGCAAACTGGAAAATCAAATATGCTCGAGTTATGCCTTGGATTTTAGGTCTATTGACCCTATGATTGTTTTGAATCTAAGGTCATATAAGACTGCTAAGAGTATGTGGGAATATTTGAAGAAGATTTACCATCAGGACAATACGGCACGACGATTTCAATTGGAGTCTGAGTTTTCAAATTTTGTGGGCAGAATATACTGATATGATTTATGCAAAAGTACCAGATGCCTCTCTTGTTGCAGTTCAAGAAGCACATGAGCAAAGCAAGAAGATCAGTTCTTGATGAAGTTGCAGCTTGAGTTCGAGGCAGCTCGATCTAATTTGATGAATTGCGATCCAACTCCTTCTTTGGATGTGTGCTTCAGAAAGTTACTTCGAGAGTAGCAACGTCTCGGTACACAGGCTACTTACCAGCAAGAAAAACTACCAACTAATGCAGTTGCCTATACTGCTCAAGGGAAAGGGAAGGGTAGAGACGTGGAAGGTCCAATGCTTTAGTTGCAAGGAATATGGACATATAGTTATCCACTGTGCAAAGAAGTATTGCAACTATTGCAAGAAACTAGGGCATATAATTAAAGAGTGCCCCACTCGTCCTCAGAATCGTCAAACTAATGCCTATCATACTACAGTTGGTACTTCTTCGCTAGTAATGCATCATGAGATGGTCCAGCAAATGATTATTTCAGCATTTTCGTCCTTGGAGCTTCAAGGTAACGGTTATTTACCATCATTATCATGGCTTGTTGATTCTGGTGCATTTAATCATACGACTAGCTCATCTGATACTCTTTGCAATATTCGAACATATAAGGGATCCTCATACATTCAGATTGCTAATGGTAGTCAATTACCTATTGATGCTGTTGGAGACATTAATTACTACAGTTGGTACTTCTTCTGCTAGTAATGCATCATGAGATGGTCCAGCAAATGATTATTTCAGCATTTTCGTCCTTGGAGCTTCAAGGTAACGGTTATTTACCATCATTATCATGGCTTGTTGATTCTGGTGCATTTAATCATACGACTAGCACATCTGATACTCTTTGCAATATTCGAACATATAAGGGATCCTCATACATTCAGATTGCTAATGGTAGTCAGTTACCTATTGATGCTGTTGGAGACATTAATTCTTCTGTTAAAGAAGTTCTTGTATCTCCTGCACTTTCCACTAGTCTAATATATGTAGGTCAGTTGGTTGATAATGACTGTAATGTTCAATTTTCTCGTGATAGTTATGTTGTGCAGGATCAGGTATCGAGGAAGATACTCGCGAATGTGCCAAAAATTGGTCGATTGTTTCCTCTGCACATTTTCATACCATCAGTTATTTCTATGACTTGTAATAAAGTTAACAATAATGGTAAAATATAGCACAAACATTTAGATCACCCTAACTTCATTGTTTTATCTCATTTAATAAACTTTGGCTTGTTGGTCAATAAAGATCAATTTTCATCTATTATTTCTCTTGATTGTTCCACATGCAAATTAGGTAAGAGCAAGTCTATTTCCTTTCCTTCTCACAGTAGTCACTCTGAGAGAAGTTTTGATTTGATTCACAGTGATGTATGGGGTATGTCTCCAGTCATATCTTATACCTATTACAAATACTTTGTTACATTCATTGATGATTATAGTAGGTATACCTAGATTTATTTCCTTCATTCTAAATCTGAGGTGTTCTCTGTCTTTCAACAATTTGTCGCTTATGTTGAAACTCAATTTTCTTCGAGTATTAAGGTGTTAAGATCTGATTTAGGAGGAGAATATGTCTCAAAAGTGTCATGATTTACTTCACCAAAAGGGCATCATCTCCCAGCATCCTCGTCCATACACACTAGGACAAAATGGTGTTGCTGAACGTAAGAATCGTCATCTGTTAGATATTGTTCGTACATTGTTACTTGAATCCTCAGTTCCAACTAAAGTCTGGGTCGATGCTCTTTCTACGGCAGTCTATTTAATTAATCGATTGCCCTCCAGTGTTCTAAAATTTGAAACTCCTTATTGTCGCTTGCATCATCGGCATCCAAAATACCTTGACGTGCATACCTTTGGTTGCATTTGTTTTGTTCATCTATCTTCTTATGAACGAAACTAACTTTCCACTCAATCTATTAGATGCGCATTTATGGGTTACAGTGTCTCTCATAAAGGCTATGTTTGTTATGACCCATGCTCTAATAGATTTCGTATCTCTCGTCATGTGGTCTTCTTTGAAAATCAATACTTATTTCCCACTTACGTTAAGCCTTTAACAAAGATACATGCCCTTCCACACTTTGATGAGTTGTCTTCTACTCCTGAATGGTTCAAACCTGGATTCGTATATGAACAACGACGCTCAACTTTGCCCCCTTGTAAGCTTCACCTGCCATCTGAGGCTGCTCTGACATTGCATCTACAAATAATCTTCATGCTACTTTGTCATCCATTCTCATTCCTACATGGTACTCTGAGGCAGTAAAACATGAATGTTGGCGAGAGGCGATAGCTTATGAACTACGTGCACTCAAGGACAATGACATTTGAAATGTTCTTTGTCCTGAGAATGTTAAAGTCGTTGGTTGTAAGTGGGTACGCTCAATCAAACTTTGCTCTGATGGGAGTCTGGATCGATATAAGACACGATTGGTTGCTCTGGGTAACAAACAGGAGTATAGTGTGGATTATGAAGTAACTTTTGCTCCGGTCGCTAAGATGATTACCGTGCGGACAGTTATTTCTATTGCAGCTCTCAAGATTGGCCGCTTCATCAGATGGATGTCAAAAATGTCTCTCCATGGAGATCTCATAGAGAAGGTTTACATGACACTACCTCCAAGTCTAATCACCTCCTCTTCCCCAGAAATCTGTAAGTTGAAGCAATCATTATACAGGTTAAAACAGACTCCACGGCATGGTTTGACAAATTTCGATCTACTTTGCTTTACTTTTCATTTCGGCAGAGTCAGTATGATTCTCCTTGTTCCTTCGCAACAGCTCCACTGATATTGTTCCTCTCTGTCTATGTTGATGATATTATTACTGGGATGGATTCCGCTTAGATTACCCGACTACAGGAGCACCTTCAGACCTCGTTTCATATAAAGGATTTTAGCTCTCTTACATATTTCTTAGGGTTAGAGGTTCACACTAATCCCTTTGGCATTTTCCTGAATCAACATAAGTACACGCAGGATTTGATTAAGTTGGTTGGTCTTTAGGATTCAACTACTGTGGATACTCCTCTCGAAGTAAACACAAAGTATCGTAGTGAGGAAGGTGATCGTCTATTTGATCCTGTTGTATTTCGTCAGCTGGTGGGCAGTTTGAATTATCTGACTATTACTAGGCCTAACATTTCATTCGCAGTCCAATAGGTTAGCCAATTTATGCACACTCCATGTCATCTCCATCTTGCTGTCGTTCGTCATATCATTCGCTATCTATGAGGCACACCTAATTGTAGATTGTTCTTTTCCGTCAGCTCTCCTATTTGTCTTACTGCTTTTAATGATGTCAATTGGGCTGGATGACCTGACACCCGACGATCTGTCACGGTGGTGTATGTTTCTTGGTGATTCTCTGATTTCCTGGAAGAGTAAGAAACAAAACCGGGTTTCTAAATCATCTACTAAATCATAATATCGGGCAATGTCCGCTACTTATTCCAAGATTATCTAGCTACGTGGCCGCTGAACTTAATTTTCCTCAATCCACTCCTACTCCTCTCCATGCTGATAACACAAGTACAATTCAGATTGTTGCTAATCCCGTTTACCATGAGCGTACAAAACATATTAAGGTGGATTGTCATTCTATTCAGGAGGCCTTGGATACTCGTGTTATTTCTTTTTCTCATATTTCCACTGCCCTACAGATAGCTAACATTTTTACAAAGACAATAACTCGACAGCGTCATCGGTTTCTTATGAGCAAATTGATGTTTCTTGACAGACCAGCATCAATTTGAAGGGGGTGTTAGCAGGATAGGATACAATTCCATTTATGGGGTGATATTTGTACATATTATCCATATTCCATATTTACCAAATGAGAAGTAGGTAATGAAGCCTTGAAAATTAACGTGATGTATGTAGTGGCTGATTCTCAGCCTTGTAATGAGCAATGATCCACCTATATAATCAAAGCAACTCTCAAATAGAGAGGCATTCAAAACCAAATTCAACTGTGTTGACAGGGCCATGACGACTGGAATATCAGAATTGGAGATTGGAGATGCCAATTGTTGAAGGAAAAAATACGGAGAGCTAGGTATTTGAAAAGAAAATGGACGACTGGGAAGAATTACAGGGGCTGCTGATGAACCGATTTCAATCGACCTAAGGAGGCATCGGCAAGAGGAATTTTTTAGACTAAGTCCGTTAGTGGGTTAGACTAAAGCTCAACTAAATTTAGACTTATTGTTCGCTCTGCTAGGAAAGGACGATGAGGGAGCATCGCCAATAATTTGAGGCACTGGTTGCCCCATTGACGAACCTCACAGGCGTTGTAATTAGGGCTATCAATGGATTGAAATCCGATCCGAATCCGATAAAATTAATGGGAGATGGATTTAGAGTCTCAATCCGATAACCCGATCAATATCCGAATCCAATAATCCGTTAACTAAATGGATCAAATATGGATATAGGTCAATCTGATCCGATAACAATCCGATCCAATTTTTTATAATAATATATTATATTTTATAAAAGCATACTTTTTTATTATTTTTGTTATAAAAAATGATTTTGATTGGCATTTTAACATATTTTTGTTATGCCACTATCCCACATTGGAAGTTCATAAAACCATTGGAGAGAAATGCATCCATAAAAGGTACTATCTCACATTGAAAGTTTATAAAACTATTGGAGAGAAGTGCATTAATAAAATGCACTATCCCACATTGGAAATTTGAGAGAAGTGCATTTATAAAAGGAGCATGCTATCCAATAATTCTCCATGGGACCTTTGAATTGTAATTTATAAGGCCATTTCATGAAGTTCAAAATTTTCAAACTAAAAAAAAAAAAGAAAAAATCCCCCGATTAATTGGGCATGACCGGCCCGGTATTGGGCCTGAATGTGTAAAATATTTCGGATCGGATTATCGGATCGGATATCCGATAATATAGCAAATCGGATATGGATTTAACAATCAAATATCCGTCGAATTATCGGAAGGATCGGATATGAGTAGATCCGGTCCATATCCGATCTATTGACAGTCCTAGTTGTAATGGAGTGGCACCTTATTGGACTCATTTAAGAGAAGATGATGAAATATAAATTGGTGAGGTTAGTGGGTTTGGGCTATGATATGGAGGTGGCCCAACAAATGGAGTGGAAAGTTTCACTTAATCAAGCCCAAGGCAAAATAGGGCCAAATAAAATAAAGGTAAATGGCCCAACAACTATTTACACCCATACAACCTATCATATTACTCCAAGCCCTAGTCACACCAGTCTACTGCAATCAGGAAAACGATGGTACCATCGGTGGAGGAAGAAGAATACAATCGAGTATCACAGTATTGTGGTTGTGGGCTTAACTTCCATATTGCACTAATTGAGCTACGTGAAAAACTTTCTATTCCAGAAGCACAATGGCCTCAAGCAACTGGTGAACTATGTGCTTTGAATCATATAGAGGAAGTTGATGTTCTTAGCACTTGCAACACAATGGAAATATATGTTGTGGCTCTATCTCAGCATCGAGGGGTTAAAGAAGTGACTCAATATCTAAGATAAGTGTCGGGCCATATTCAGACAATTACCGACACCAGTTTTTGCTGTATTCCACAAAGTACTTGTTTGAAGTATCTTCTGGGCTCTATTCCCTTGTTGTAGGAGAAGGTCAGATCCTTTTACAGGTTAAGCAAGTTTTTAAAACTGCTAAGGGCATCCCTGGCTTTGACCAAAAAATCAGCAGGCTATTTAAGCACGCAATCACAGTTGGAAAACTTACCAGAACCGACACTAGTATTTCCACAGGGTCTGTGACAGTCAGTTCAGCGGCTGTGGAGCTTGCTTTAATGAAACTTCTAGAATCTTCTCATACTATTGCTAGAATGTTGGTTGTTGGAGCAGGCAAGATGGGGAAACTTGTGATCAAACATGTGGCAGCAAAAGGGTGGACAAAAATAGTGGTTGCTAACCGAACCGAGGACAAAGTTGCTGCTATCCAAGAAGAGCTCAAGGATGTTGAAATAGTTTATAAACCTCTCTCTGAAATGTTGGCATTCATAGCTGAGTCGGACGAGGTTTTCACTAGCACTGCTTCAGGGACTATGCTTTTTACCAAAGGGAGAGTTTAGAAAGCTATTTACAACCATAGTGTAGGAATCATTAACAATTTCCTGAATTTCACCTTGAGGACAAGGTGAATGTTGGGGAGGGGAGTAATGATAAGTCTCCCATACAATTTACCTATTCTAGAAGGACCCAGAAGAAGGGAATAGCTGACCGTGAAGTAACAAAATTTGTTAGTGAGGGATGGTTGGACTTAGTTAGTTATAGGAGATCAATAAATAGAGGTATAGGGAACTAGAAAGGCATGCAAAAGTATGGAGAAGGATCTAGGGGAGAGTATTGGGTCTCTTGAATACCCGACTATCTTTTATTCATTTCATTGTTGCTGAGTAGCTTTTCTTTTAGTATATTGAGTGGTGGAAAACTCAATATATTCAATTAATTGTTTTATTTTCAATTGATTGCTTAAGATTCTAAAATAAAATCTTATAGTCTGAATATGTCTTAATCTTTTAAACACAGGTTTAATTCTATTAGAAAAAGGTCTTCTCATAATTAAATGTTTTCAAATCTTTAGAATGGGTGTATGATGTAAAAATATAACAAAATTTTGTTAGTGAGGGATGGTTGAACTTAGTTAGTTATAGGAGATCAATAAATAGAGGTATAGGGAACTAGAAAGGCATGCAAAAGTATGGAGAAGGATCTAGGGGAGAGTATTGGGCCTCTTGAATACCCAACTATCTTTTATTCATTTCATTGTTGCTGAGTAGCTTTACATAGCATTAGAATCCTGTATTTGTCATCTACATATCTTCTGTAATCACAGTTCTTCAATTTCATAATATGAAAGCCTATTTCACATCGTCTAGTGTTGGTGTCTTCCTTGTTATGACCTATTCTTCTGCAGGATTCAGTCACCAGCAGGATTCTATCAGTACTACAGATGGCCTACAAGATTTCTTACACTAATATCTCAAGGTATAACAAAATCTAGTAATATCTTCAGTATCACTATCTTAAATGTTTTCATATAAACCACATTCTCAACTGAAAGACTGAAAGGTAATCCCACTCTCTTAAATGTTCCCTTGTTGGCTCATAACTTGTCCACAGTGATTAGATAAAAATGTAACATTTTACACTTATCTATAACATTAAAGCTGAAACTACTCATGGAAGCAAAATAGGTGAAAGAAAAAAAATTATGTACTGATTATGAGTTAAAAATACTCTTGTAGCAGATTTGATTTACAGACACTAGTGACAAATTGTACTTGGTTCAACAAAGCCTTCTCACATACTTACACGTGGCTTCAGCAAATGGGTACTGTGAATATAAATGATTGAAGGTATGAAGATAAATCTAAATCAAATGTGCAACTTTTACATTCTGCCATCATACCTCTGTTGTACCTGAACCAATCTTTCCAGATGATTGAATCTCGAAAATCTTATTCCTGCTATCAAATAATGAATCCAAGCACATATCAAATTGCAGCCAAAGAGAAGTGCTTGCAGGTTACATATGGGAATTAATCAATCATGACAACTGCTGAGGAAGCTAGAAACGGATGATGTCCCAGATTTCTATAATAAGTTGAGGGATCGTTGCTCAGCTCACAATTTACTACTCATGTCATGTTTACAGGTATTCGCAGATTGAATATTGACAATCTAAGTTTAAAATCCCATCCTTGGTTTAAAAATAAAAATGCCATAGTTTTTTTTTTTTATAACCGTGAATGTCTGAGCCAGCTTACGCGCACCTCGACTAATCCCACGGAACCTTGAAATTTACAGTCGGATACTCACCTCAGTAGCCCTGAGGGGATTCGAACTCGTGACCATTGAGAGCAAATCCAAAGACTAACCAACTGAACTACCCCTCAGGGTTAAAAAAATGCCATAGTTTAAATGTGAGTATATCAACGTTATACGTGAAACATAGTAATTCAACCTGAAAGATTTGTTGAATAGACAATCATGCGAGAAAATCTGAGGATCCTGGAAACCTGGTCTATCCATATATATATAGCCATGTTTAGTGGCCATTATTTTGAAATAATGAAGTTTTGAATAGTGATTTTTTGGAGAATGTGTAGTTAAAAAGTAGGGAAAAACTTTAGATTTACGTGCAAAATATTCTATTTTGTAAATGTGTGGTTGAAAAATAGTTTGAAAATTAAAGAGTTTTGTTTTAAAGGGAGAGAACATGGGCAAAGTCTTTTCGAGACTATCATGTAAGAAAGAATTTTTGACATTTAGTTGTCCCATAGATCACTCGTAATAAACAGAAAGTGCTTGGGGCATAGTTTAATTGCTTATCCATAGTTCTAATCAATTTTGGTTTTTCATTTTAGTGAGGGTGTATCATTATTGACGTCTACTTGTTTGATAATCCACTTGTAATAAACAACAAGCTCCCTGGATGTTGGATTGCTTATACAAAGTTCTAATTGATTTTATTCTCCAATGTGGTGAAGGTGATACGTCCTTATTGATAAACAACAAAGATACTAAATATCTATGATCTTATTTTAGTCTATGCATGTCACGATTATTGTGAAAATGGTATTTTTTTTTTACAGGTTATTACCAACTAAAATTTTATACTTGCACTAAAGGATCTATGGAATCTTTATTCCACGATTTGAGAGTTGAACTTAAAGATTCATTGGTGGTGCTTTCCTATCTCAAGTCACAATATACTTTCGGAATTCCATATGTTTGAGTTCTCCTTCTAGTGCAAATGTGTTCAAACAGACTTGTCAACCAAATGATTATCAGACAATTGATGTCGCACAAGGCTAGACATAAATTACTCCATTAATAAAGTCTGTCAATGTTTTCACAATCTCATGAAGGGACATTTGCAAGTTGTGAAAATAATTTTCTACTACCTGAAGGATACTTTAGAGTATAATGTTGTCAATCTCAACGCTCACTTTGTCTGGGTTTGCATATTCAGGTCAGGCCTGATTTTGTTTCACAAGACGTAGCGCCAGTAGTTATTGTGGTAATTACGTGGTTGTTAAAGAGCAATTTAGTGTTGCCGGTTCCAATGTTAAAACTGAACGCAGATCCATTGCCTCAACAGCTGTCATAATCACATGGGACGCAGGATCATGGGTTCACACTCTCACAATGACCTAAAAGTCTTTGTGATAATAAAGATTTTGTGTCTCTCAATCATTCCAATGTTCAATGCAAAAGCAGAGCACATAATATTGGATCATCATTTTTTTCTTGAGAAAGTTACATAGATACTCTTCAAACCTGCCATCAGCTCAGCTCATCTCATCTAATTTAACGACTTTTTGATACAAGCTGGGAGTTCATAGAATCTCATTCGCCACTATGAGGGGGCATGAAAGGAAACAAACCATAAATCCAAATCTCATGACTCTTAGCATATCTATTAAGTGCAAGATCTAGATCCCATGATCCGCTCCTAGCACGTCAGAGCCTTCCATGATTCTCTCCTATGCCAGACCATATCTCATGCAAGATCAAGAGATCCCATAATCCGTCCGTTGCATATCTCATTATATATGAATCTCTCCCATTGCAAGACCTAATACTATGGTGAAGGCTACCACCATCTAAAGAATCCAGGCCATTCTGGTCTGTTGCCACTCATCCCTCTTCCTCTTTTATTATAGTTTTCCATTTCTACATTGCTCCTTGACCAAGCCAGCCGAGAACAGTCTGGAGTATAGCATTGAAAGTTCTTTATATTTCACCACCATGCTGGATCTCTCTAGAAGTAGGAAAGTCAGCCAATGCTCTGACATTAATGGAGTACAAATGAGAGAATGGTGTATGTTTTAGTCGATGAGAGATATAAATGCAAGTGGGTGCCAGTGAGGTGCAGTGTAGAGCTCTTAGGTCTAATAAAATATTTCCCAGTGTTTCAACTCTACACATCTCATTTAATACATATATAATATGCTATGATGGTATCAAGGGATTTGGTTGCATTGTAAAGAATTTTTACTGAGGAGATGATCATAGAATCTTGATCATGTGCTGCTCGGTATGTGCTAGGAGAGGCTCATGGGATTTGATCCTAGTTCAACCATTTTCACCCCATGGGATTTGATCCTAGTTCAACCATTTTCACCCCAAATAATCTTATTAGTGTGGAAAGTGAAAATTATACAACAGTTACAACGCGTACAAAATTATTTGATTATCGTCAATGAAGGCAATAGCAATAATGTAAAGATCCAAAAAGGGAATGATAAAGTGAAACAGTAAGAACTATAGCCCGTGTCAAGCAAAGAAATTGTATACATAAATGAAGCGGCTTACACAATAGGAATAGGTTTGATGACGCCATAAAAAGACTCGACTACTCCAGCAGATCCTCCGCGAACCTAATCTTACGAAAATTCGAAAATATATGAAGACGTTACTTAAACTCAGACTTCTCCTTCAACTAATCACAAAAAGACATTAAAAAAGCATATAATTAGGCAATGGAAGTAAAATTAGGAACCTGCAAACTAACTGTGCCGTTGACAGTAAGGCGGATGGACTGGAACGAAATTGAAGAAGTGAGCTTCATGATTATTTTGCCCTCTAATGGTTCCTTCCAGTTTTAAACAATTAATTAGCTAAAAGCAATAAATAAATCCGATTCAACCTGTAAATAAGTAGACACGCGTACAGATATAGAAACAGATAGAGCGATTACATTGGAGCGATAGATACGGTTGAATCGGGCGAGTTTGATCTCAATTGACATGGCGATGACCACAAATTTCTGCTACGCACTTTGATTGTAGCTTCAATACTGCCGTGAGTGCTACGAAATTACACTGGTGCAGGGGATTCGTATCGAGAATGGTAGAAATTGTAGGAAATTCGAGTTCTAGGAAAGCAAGTTCTTCAGCGGTGCAATACTCAAATTTGCTCCACTTTCAGTTTTGTTGCACATGAGTCCCTAGAATTTTATTTTTATTTTTTTTCTGTAATGAATTGCATCTAAGCTTTTATTTGATGGGTACTTTTGGTAAACCGTCATATTTTTCTCTATGAACAAAGGGTGTTTATATTGCCAACACAATTTTATTTGATACACTATATTTTAATTGCAATTTTTTCTGTAATGAATTGCATCTAAGCTTTTATTTGATGGGTATTTTTGGTAAACCATCATATGTTTCTCTATGAACAAATGGTGGTTATATTGCCACCACAATTTTATTTGATACACTATATTTTAATTGTAATTAAACTTCTCAATCTTTGCATATTATAACAATTATTTCTTTAAACCTTTTTCCGTGGAATTCTTATTTTCAACATTCCATTAATTAGTACGGTTCGTCTTTAAAGATGATTTATATTAAAATATATTGTTTTATGCTTTGAAATGAGGGAATAATATTTTATTTTATTTTTGAACATTTTTTTTTTTATTTTTTTTTTTTAAAACATGATTGGAAAACAAGTTATTTTTTGCTAATTCACCGAACTTTTGGATATAAAATTGTAATCAAATACAAAATATTTTTAACTAATAATAAATTTAAGGATAAAATAACATGAAAAATTGTTAGGGACATTAGTTATTTAATGAGTAAAGATTAAAAACCTTAATTATAATTAAAAGGTGGTGCAAGAAATAAAAATTGTGGTGTAAATATAATTACCCATGAACAAAAAGTTAGGAGAGAAAATATAAGAGATGACCATATTAACACCATTTTTTTTATAAGTGCAATATATTTTAGGCTATGATTGAACCCCATTTTTCGTGAAAATGAGTTATGTAATAGTGATTTTCTTGATAATGTATAGTTAAAAAATAAAGAAATTTTTTCAGTTTGCGTGCGAAATTTTTATTGCGAAAATATGTATTTGAAAATGAGTTTGAGAAAAATGAATTTTAGAAAATGGATCTCAAACAGTGGTTTAATTGTGTTGATGACTAAAAATGATGTAGCAAATTTAAACCAAATTAATAAAATTTAGTAAGCGATTGCATAAATTGCTGGAATTTATCCCATGTTTGGCCCCTATTAAAATCAAAATTCATTTTTTCTCTTTATTCTTATCAATCATTCATACTCCAATAAAATAATATTACATGTAATTTAAAAAAAAAAAAATTCTTTTTTAACCATACATTTTTCAAAAAATTTACAATTTCTAAATGCATTTTCCCAAATTCACATTATAATGGGGTCAAACAAACGCTTTGAAAAATTAAAAAATATTTTAATTGATTGAAGTTTGGAGTGTATTGTGAAGAATACATTAAGTTCAACCCAAAGATAGCAACGAGGTGGGTGAGGGACGCCCCGTCAGGCATTTTCTCATCCCGTATCCGCCCAATTATCCTTTTAAGGCGAGGTGTGGCGGAGCCATTGCCCGTTTACATACCCTTTTTTTATATGTTTCATTTTATTGTCTCCATTCATTAAAGTGATATAATAGTATGGTCATTAAAATTTAAAATTTATTTATTTATTTTCAAAAGTTAAATTATTTGAACATATTTGGTAAACTAATGTTTTTATTGTTTATCATATTTCTTAAATAATCTTAGTTGTCATCTTCTACCATTTAAATTATCAAATTCTTAACAAACAAACAAAAAATGGGGGCAAGGCCCTTGTTATCCGTACCCGACCCAAATACCTGATTAAACGGGTAACGGGGGCGAAGCTCCAAGGATATTGGGTTTAACAAGTTTTTTTTTATTTTTATTCCTAGCTCAGCCTTTAGAGAAGACTTTTACCTTTATTATAAGCCTCTAATCAAGCAGCTTGATCACCCAACGTCATATCAACTACAGTACTAACCTAAAAGAACGTGGAACAACCTGTATTTAAGATTATTTGTTAGTTGTTGAGGTTAACCGAATAGGTCATCCCGGTATCTAGGTTGTAGTTGTGGCCTAATTCATGATTACCTATCGAACCATGCTACAAGTACAATATTGGTTGACAATCGCTCACATGGAATGGGGGTCCACGATGAATAAAAAAATCGTGGGCCCCCTTCATGTGAGATAATTGTCAACCAATATTGTCAAGAAATGTTGTACAAGTAGCAAAATTCTTACATATCAGCTAGGTAATTATTACTAACTTCTGATTGACTAAAATTGAGATGTTGATACTATCACCGAGGAGACATGGTTGCAATGATGATGTTTTTGGATAATCGTGGGCATGAGTCGAATTGACTTGACATGAGCCGAGCTGACATGTTATGAGTCGATTGGACTGGTCATAAGTCACTTATACGAGTTGACCTGGTGATCTATTAGTTTGTCCTCTTTGAAGTGACTATTGAATCTTTATAAGCTTTCCTTCTTAAATTAAGGTAACTCCTAAGAGAGACTCAAAATCTTTATAAGCTTTCCTCAGCGTAACTCCTAAATGAATAAAAAATTTAACCACTAGTATGGAATACAGACTCATAAACAATTGTAAATATTTGAATAGCTAACACATTTTTAGCAATTTGAGAGGACAATCTTGTACTTATTTTCTTTTAATTTTAACCAATGTAATTTGTTGAAAGATTCATTGATCAAATTTTCAAAAAATCATTTAAGTAAGCCACCAAATCATTTTATCAATTAACAGTAAAATCTATAAATTAAGTTGAAATATAAAAATAATAAATTAAGTGACATGACTAGAAAATTGAGAAGCAAATAAACAAAAAAAAAAAAAAATTGATCACTAAAAATTAAAGGAAGTCCAGCACAAATAACACAACTATCAATAAAATATAATAAATAATTATAAAAAAAATAAGAAATTTTGGATAAACTAACTTGAAAATTTAGTCAAAATTCGAAAGAATTTATTTGTAAAAAAAAAAAAAAAAGTGTGAATCTTAATTAAAATTTAGATTTAATTGTTTACACATTACAATATAATGGACGATCGATAAATATAATTTAACAATAGTTGTTAAACACTTCACCGAATTTGAGGATTTTAAATTTACAGTTGCGATAACTAATAAGTATTCAAGTATGATTTAATAAATTAAGTGAAATGAATGATTGTCTATTTGGATATTGAGTTTGATTGGATTATATATAACACGGATGTATCTTTTTAGTTGGGGATGTGTTTAGTTTTAATTGGATCGGATAAAATTTAAATTAATTTTATTATTACTATTATCGTTGTTGTTGTTACTACTACTACTATTATTATTTTGCAAACGGTTTGACAATTTACAAAGATTGAAGTCCAAACTAAACTGCTTATTGACGGATCCAAATAAACTATTTTGAAAAATCGGTTTTGATTCGATTTTGTGATTAGATGATTTCATTATTGAACTCTAGATAAATACAGTGAACCTATTGGTATTACTGATCTAAATAACATTACAATTATGTTATATGTACAAAAAAAAGTTTGAAATATTTTTTATAGAAGAACACTTGACAACTTTTAATGGACTTTCGACACAACAATAGCAAAAAATGTACCAATTCATTATCCCTGACAACTTTTATAAGTAATTATATTTATCATCATGATAATAGAATATTGGTGATGTATCAATTTATTATCCCTTACATTTTTTTTTTCTCTCTCATAAAAATTAAACTGTCAAATCCTATTATTCCATATGGACTGTCACATTACTGATATTACATCATCATAATAATACATACTCATTTCGTTTTATTTATATAATAAATTTGTTTTGTTTTTCACACGGATTAAGAAATTTTATTTAATGTTACTGAAAAAATAATTTTTGCCAATGATTTTTCTAATGAACTCTCATTTATATTTGTATAATTTTAAGATTAATTGAAAAAATTAATTATAATTAAGTAAATTAAATAAATGTATATTAGTAAATGAACTAATAAAAACAAATTCAATATATATATTTTTATATATAAAATAAGGATTAAGCCCCGTCACGGTTTACGGAGGAGTAGCATTGTTCTTTCTTCGTAACCTTATCGTTGATCTTGTAGGCACGGCATAATTACCCCATGACTTGGCACATTCCTACTGGTGCTCAACACCCATGTTGACGTGGCAAAACTTGCATATATTTTCACTTTATTTCTAATTTAATCCTCTTTAAACCCGAGAGTTTGAAGAAGAATGAATTGAGTCTGCCGCCGGTTAATCGGGAAATCCGGACGATGAAGCTGTACTTAGTTTTTTTACTTATCGCCGTTCTTCCCATTACCATATATGCCCGTTCAATGGTCCTCGTCCTCCCCTTCGACGATCTCTCCGACGCCGTTTCAGCCCCAGATGACGCCGATGGCTCATACTCCGATTCCGATGAATTCCAAGACTCCAAACCCGAACCCGACTCCTTTGCCGACCCGGGTTCATGGTCCGACATCTTCGAATCCCCGGCCTGTGTCAATGGCACCAGCATAATCAATAATGAGGATAATAAAGATTATGACAGGGTTTATTGTGAGGGGCTGAGGAAGATGTTGGAGGCGCGGAGTGGTGGGGGATACAGGGTGAAGGAGGAGGCCGTGTCTGAGATTGAGGCGGCTGCTGCGGCGGGGCATCCCCACGCGCAGTCGGTGATTGGGTTTTGGTATAACATGGGAATGACCAGGGAGATGAGCCAAGCCAAGGCGTTTTTGTATCATTCTTTTGCAGCTGAGGGTGGGAATTTGCAGTCAAAGATGGCACTGGCTTATATTTATTACCGTCAAGAGGTAAGTTTTAAAGTTGATATTGATCGATTGATTAATTGATAGATAGAAGAATACGAGTAAAAGGTTTTGCATTTCTACTATTCAATTGAGAAATTTCGAACTTTGAGGTCGAATAAATGATGATTTGGAAGGTGGAGTAACCGGAAGATTATGAATTGGTGGTCTTTTGGGAATGCTAGGGTATGGATAAAGAGTGGCACGGCCGCACGGTTGTATGAATTTGAGGCCTTTGTGTTATGGGATGTGATAAAAACCTCAGGATTATGTGTGTTGAAGCTTTTTGTGTCCTTTTCGGTTAATGGTTGACTCTGGAGCTAGAGTGTTCAAGGAAAGTTGATAGTTTTCTATGTGTGAAGAGTCTAGCTTTCACTGAAAGTTATGAATTCTGTCATTGGAAAAGCTAGGCACTTGAAGACTGAAAATTCTGGTATTTGTGGTAACTGTTGAGAGTTAGGTTTTACGACTAACCGATCATGCAATACTTAATATGGTTTTCTGGGGCTGGGGAACTATGATCATTGATCACGTTATGGTTTTTGACAGACTAATGGTAAAAGATTGTAGCTTGTTAAAATGTTTTTAGGAAAATTTGAATTACTAAAAATTGTATACGAAATCTCTATAGGCGATCATCTTTGCTGATAGATTAACTTACTTCCACTTAGGGCATGTGAATATTTTGTTATGGCTGGAAAACCCATGTTAACAATCAATCCAGAATTATTTGCCAAAAACCTTCAACATTTATTATTGAAACTACATTACTACTAGGATGTGTTGAAAAAACTTAACTTGAAGCTGACTGAGATTCCAGATGTTATGCTGGCATTGATGTCTCCAAGTTGAATAAGAAGTGGTAATATAAAATTGTATGATCTCCAGAGGAGATTTTTGTTATTGATTTGATATGCGACTCCTTTAATTAGCTGCATTAAATTGTGGTGAAACAAAGTAAATTTCCTTTATTTAGCTGCATTATCAATTGTGATTACAAGTGTTTCCTAAAACAAAGTAAATTTTTGATTGGTAGCATACCAACAAACATGGTTTAAAAATTCGCCTCAAGGCGCGTTGAGGCTATGGTCCATGCCTCGAATTGTACATGAGGCTCACGCCTCAAGGCTCGTGCCTCACAGACCATGAGGGTGCCTCATTTAAAATTTGAGTTTTCAATTGATTGTGTTTAATTTGTTGAGATTACAAGGGATTTAAGAATTTGAACCAGCAGGAGACTGGAAGAAGAAACAATCAGAACCTCTGTTCTTGTGTGAAGAAGAAGACCGGACCTGTATGAAGAAGAAGGAGATTGAAAAAAGTGAGCCCAAGAAGAAGACCAGATCTGTGGTTGTATATAATATAAAATTTAAATATCTTTTTATTGAGCCCAATAACATCTTTGGCTGAAAAATGAAAAGTGTATAAATTCTGGGAATTAAATATATGTTGTATTTTAATTTTGTAATAATCTCTTTTGTATAATTTTACAAAAAACTAAATATATGCTGTATTTTGTAAAATTTCTTTTTACAGCATATATTTTTTTTTTTTTTTTTTTTTTTTTTTCTTTAACCAAAAAAAAAATGTAAAATTTTATGTAAATTAATTATTTTACCATTTCACACTCCATTAAAAAACCAAACTTACTTATATATGTGATGCAATAATTTTTTGTATTTCTTTATAACTCTTTTACTTAAATTCTTTTACATAAATTAATTTTATTTTATTTTTTTGTATTATTTTATAATTTTTTTACTTCAAATTTTTTTTTTTTTATGAAGCTTACGCCTCAATTCGCCTCGCGGCTTACGCCTCGCCTCATAACAAAAAACCGCCTCAATACTAAGTTTCGCCTTTTTAAACTTTGCCAACAAATGCTGAGTTGTCATTTGGCTTGCTTGGGTCCTCATCCAGAAGTTTTTTTTTTTTTTTTTTTTTTTTTTTTTTCTGTTATAACCAGATATTCATAAAAGCTTGTATTTCCTTTTGTATCTATCTATCCATGGTTGTGTAAGAATATGCTTCCTGATAATAGCTCTAGCAAATAGCAGTACTTAGTAAATTACTCGGATGGAAAAAATTGCCTAAATAGTAGATATGAGAGAAAATTGTACCTCAAACTATGTTTTCGCCGCTTTAATTGAATGATTTTAAAATACAAATATTATCTGTTGAGGAAGTTTTAGTGATAAATAAAGATTGTATGATGGTGGTAGAAATGATTCAAAAATTGGCTTTAGATATACGTTTGCTTTTCAATAGAATAATCGTCTTTTTCCCTTTATGAAAATTCACTCGGTTAATCATGTTTTTAACTTTCATATCAATAATAAGGGACTAAGAGTTTGGAACTATCGGTCACTAACTTTAGGCATATCAAATGCTTTTACATACAGTCTGTAAGAAAAGCTATCTGATCTCTATGTAAATCCATACCAACCCATCATCCTGAGCACCTGCTCAATCAATACTTGTTTGCCTTTTGAGCCTCAATTTCTGGGTACGTCTTAGAAAAATTAGATAGAAAATGAGGTTGTGGTTTCTCTCTCTCCAATACTCTCAAGTAATATCATGAACAAGAAAGACATCCTGACTGCAAATGTATGATATATGACTGAATTTTGAATTATAGACACTGAACTATAGAGTGAAAATCCTTCTGAGACCATTTTAACGTAAATTTGTATATACTTCTCCAAAGATGATAATAAATTTTTATGGTTTTTCATTTTAATTTATTCTGCAGATGCATGATGAAGCAGTTAAGCTGTTTGCTGAATTGGCAGAGGTAGCAGTTAATAGTTTTCCTATCTCGAAGGACTCATTAATTGAGACAATTAGGATCCATAACGGTCCAGAGGAAAATAAGGAAGCTCTAAGGAAGTCCAAAGGAGAGGAGGATGAGGACTTTCAAATTTTGGAATATCAGGCACGGAAAGGGGATGCAGAAGCCATGTATCAAGTTGGAATATTTTATTACTTCGGTTTGAGGGGAGTAAGGCGTGATCATGCAAAGGCATTTAGGTGGTTCTTGAAGGCTGTGGAAAAGGGCGAACCTAGGTCAATGGAACTTCTTGGAGAGATATATGCAAGTGGAGTGGGATTTGATAAGAACTACACTAAGGCGCTAGAATGGCTTACCCTCGCTTCTGAACAAAAACTTTATTCAGCTTACAATGGGATGGGATATTTATATGTCAAGGGTTACGGAGTGGAAAAGAACTATACGAAGGTATGTTTGGCCATGTTTGCTTTCTGTGCATATTTTTCTATATATTCTCGCAATGTTCCTTCTTTTCCTTGTTGAGACAAAAAATAGTTTTTCCTTTACCCTTCCCCATCCAGATTTTATATCATAACAATCAACTTATTCTACATTCTGTAGCTATGTCTAAACTGTAAAGACATGTTTTCTATTACTCAATTCAATCATAACTCCACTGTTACAGGCCAAGGAATATTTTGAGAAAGCTGCTGACAAGAAAGAACCAGGTGGATTCTACAATCTTGGGGTAATTTATCTCAAGGGCCTTGGCGTGAAGAGAGATTTTAAGATAGCACGAAAATATATATTGGCAGCTGTTAAAGCAGGCCAACCAAAAGCTTTCTACCAATTGGCAAAAATGTTACATACTGGTGTGGGGATGAAAAAGAATCTTCCAGTGGTAAGCTAACTCTGAGCCTTCTCATTCACCCAATTTTAAGTGTTATCCAATTTATCACTTACTTGAATATAGCTTATCTTTTGGAAAGCTTAAATTTCCAGGCTGTATATTATAAGTATGTTCCGTATTTGCACAACTTCGAAAAAACAGTGACATATCCTAATTAGATGTTATGTAATATTCTCTGATATCCTTCTCACAGCATGTGTAGTTTTCTTTCTTCCTGGACTCTGGTTTCTAACCTTTTTTACCCCACCAAATTAAGGGTTTTTAAACTAAGTGTCAAGCTGCACAACCCACATTTCATCCCGTGCCGGCCATGACCAAAGGAAACATTTGTTCAGATTTTACAGTAGTATTTAGAAAAGGAAACCTTTTAAAAAAAAATAAAAAATAAAATCAGTAAAAGAGAAAATAAATCCAAAAATGCCAGCACGGCAGATCTTTCAGGTCTTTTCCAGAGGCTGGTAGACCACCCCAGTCTACTTTATACCTTTATTCAAAACCAATCAATTTTGGGCACCTAGTAATGTTCATGTATTAATTTCAGGCAATTAAGTTATACAAAATAGTTGCAGAGCTTGGACCATGGAGTTCCTTGTCTAGATGGGCAATAGAGTCATATCTGAAAGGTGATGTCAGCATGTCATTCCTTTTGTACTCTAGAATGGCAGAGATGGGGTATGAGGTGGCACAAAGTAATGCTGCATGGATCCTTGAGAAATATGGAGAACATGGTATGTGCATTGGAGAGTCTGGAATGTGCACAGATGCAGAAAGACATCGGCGTGCTCACTCCTTATGGTGGCAAGCTTCTGAGCAGGGTAACGAGCATGCTGCTTTGCTTATAGGGGATGCATATTACTATGGCCGGGTATTTTTTTTATTTTTTTTTCTTTTCAATTTAACAGATATATAGGTTTTGTAAATCACTTGACTTCGTATGCCCGATCCTTAGTTAATGTACTAAATTCCTTAATAGACCATGACTATTGAACCATTTTACTAGATTTCCATCTTCCTTCATCTTTTTATTTCACAGGGTACAGAACGAGATTATGTTCGTGCAGCAGAGGCTTATATGCATGCCAAATCTCAGTCGAATGCTCAGGCCATCTTCAACCTGGGATACATGCATGAGCACGGGCTAGGACTACCATTTGATCTTCACCTTGCCAAGCGTTACTATGATCGAGCCTTAGAAATTGATCCTGCAGCTAAGTTGCCTGTAACATTAGCCCTTGCAAGCTTGTGGATGCGGAAGAACTATGCCAAAGGTTTCATGGTGAGTAGTACATTTGTTGACATATTGCTTACTTTCTTTTTCAATTGGAACTAAAGCGACCAGGCAAACATGTGGTATCTTGTTTACTTGAGATTTTTAAAAGCAGGGCAATCATATGATGATTAATTATATGATTGGTAAATTTATTCCTTTAGAAATGTTTCTGGTTCCTGACTCGTCGATCGACCAATTTTTAAAGATGGCTCTTTTTTATTAATTTGGAATTCTTTGAGACTGAATGTTGCAATGGCATGGAAAAACATTTAAATTTTAGCACAGACAAAAATTGTCCAGAATATTTTATGATTCATTTCCTGTCTATACTGAAACTAATGTTGTTGCACATCATGTTATTCATGCAAGGAATATCTTGCACGGTTTGGATTATGAAACTGAGAAAAATGTCTTGTTTTTTCTTCACTCAGTTCTGTAATTTGGTGGACTGCAGAAAAGTTTGCCCTTCTATTTAAACCATCGTCCTTTCCTAATCTCTACTGTGTGAAGACTTGGTCAAGCTAGTTGCCCCTTTGTATGTGGTATTTAAAGATTCGTAATCTTCATTTCCTCAATTTTGCATTGCCCCGTATACTTTATTGCACGAGTTCACTTAACTCTAGTAAGATATACTAAATAACATATATTGTAGTTTTCATGCTTTTTTTCCCCAACTTCCCTGATTGATATGTTGACTGAATTGGTTCACTTTTTGCCTTCCAGATCAATATGGTTGATTCACTTCCTGAAGTTTTTCCTAAAGTAGATGCTTGGGTGAAGGATGCTATTATGGAGGAAGGAAATGCAACAATTCTAACACTGTTTGTCTGCCTGCTGACAATCATTTTCCTTCGCGAGCGGCAAAGGAGACGTGCTGCAGCTGGAGACATGGCCCTGCCACCCCAACCTCTTCCGTAGGGTGGTCATGGAATTTATTGAAATCGAGGAGGATAATGTTGTTAGTGTTTTACACATTTATGGGAATAGGGTTCCTTTGCAGTTTATGTGTAGGTGTTTGATTTCATCAGTTTGATTAAAGAGAAACCATTTTTTCAGTCATGTTGTGAATAGAGGAAGTTCGCAGAGGTGGAAATGGCAATATAGGTTTTCCACAGTTCTGTTCTAGTATGGAAGATGAATATCTGGCAGCTGAATTTATTATTTTTAAATCCTATATACAAGGAAGAATCTAATTCTCATTGGCCTTTAAGCAAAGATCAATTCATATGAAAGAATTATTCTAGGTGTATAGAATTTCTTTCACTGAATTATTACAGGGAGACAATCCCGTGATTGATTGTTGCCAAAAACTGTTCTTGGAGACATTGTAATAACTCTGTGAAAGAAATTCTGTAAGTGTGGCTTCACTCTACATGAAAATATATGTCACCCATATCATTTTTTAACACAGGAGCCGTATGTTAAGGTGTGTGTTTTGTATTCCGTATTGGAATGCAAGATCCGATTAGAAGAGGTGATTTATATATGTATATTTTTTTAATATAGTGTTTGGATTACGTTTGCAGAAGCTAAGGCAAGAAGTCAATTGTTTTCTCTTTCTTCTTGGTGCTACGCCGTGAGAAATATAAAATTCTTATTTTTGTTTAGTTTTCTTTTATTCTGAAGTAAAAAATTACTTTTAAAAAGCAACTCTTATGGTTATGTTTTGTTAATAAAAATGATAGTTTATTTTAAAATTGTAACGCCCCGACTCCTAGTGGATCGGAACGTTATTTATTTTACTTCATTAACCGATAGTTCAGTAAAAAGTATCACGTTTTCTTAGTGGAAGTTTAAATCTTACAATAATAATTTTAAAAACGATACTTGAAGTACTTTAAATAACATACTCAATAATTTTCTAAAATTTCAGTGTTATGCAAATATTTTAAAAACATAACATTGGAAACGTTTCATAAAATTAAACCTAAATAACTTGTTCACCGATTTCCATAGACTCGTTGCATTGCTCTCCATCTTCTCCTTCATCCATGCCCAATGTAGCAAACTTTCAATATGTGAAGAAGAGATTTAACCCGTGAGTTGAAAACTCAATAGATGTCATTGGTGCATTTATGATTAAGCTATACATTTCAAAAACTTGTAACTTTAAAACCTTTTCATAGTAGGATTTTCGATAGAATCTCAATCACGTAGAGTCTTGACTTAACACGACGCCTCGACCGGACATTCATGCCGTACCAGAAGGCACCATTTGACATTGAAGGGTATGCTGTACCGAAAGTACCATTTGACATACAAACATTAACATAGATTATGCCGTACCCGAAGGCACCATTTGACATGGAAACATCGTTTGAAAGAAATTTACAGCCTAACATGAATTAACAACTTTGCACTTCCACCTACCTTGATTGATACTTTGAAACTTGTTGAAAAATGCACTCTTTTGATATTTGAAAACTGTAGAGAAATTAAGCTTGGAAACCCTTCTTGATAACACCAAACGTCTAGGAAAAACTAGTTTTTCTCCCTCTCTTTCTTTTCTCTCTTTCTTTCTATCTTTCTCCCTTACTTTCCTTTTTCTCTCTTATGAAAACTCCTCTTGTATGAAATAGTGTGTTGAACCATGAAATTGCCTCCCTCTTATATAGGAAAATGTTTGTAGCGATCGAGAATTTTAAATTATTATCTTGAAAAACGTGTTGCTAAATTTTAAACATGAATTTTAAAATGAAAGCGTGTTCGTCTAACCGTTATAAAACCAATTTAAATCCATTCAAATCGAGTCAAATCTCAAATATTTTTAAGGTATCAAATTCCTTATCGTTTTAAATCCGAATTTTAATAATATTAAGTATGATATATTATTAATTAGGGTCAAAACTTTATTAGTCCAAATCTTGATTTCCTTCGGCCCAATTCATTTAAGTCCAATTAGGAAAATTCTTCCAGCCCACTTAGCTCCTAGGGATTTGTGCCCTAGATTTTACTATTCATATACCCCTCATTTCTTTCCCTCCTCACACTCACACAACCAACAACAAAATTGGTAAGGAAGAATCATCACCTTCCTAAATTGGAAACTCACAATTGATGCTAGAAAATCAATTTCTAACATCAACTGGAAAATCACGTTGATGCTAGAACCAGTTTCTAGCACCAGCGACATGAAGATTTCACACAATCAAACCAGTCGAAACCCAGAAACCACCAACACCGACCGCACACCAACACCCAAGCTACAGCCATCCATTTTGCTACCATTCGAGCCACTTGCAACACTACGGACAGCCACTCCTCCACCCCAAAAATCTGCACCAAAATCACCACTGCCCAACACCACTTTGGTCCCCAAAGCACCACCACAATAACACCCAAATCCACATGTCAGCCACCCGATTTCGAACAACCACACACCACGAAATTGACAGCCCCTTCAACCCAAAAATCAACACCAAACTGCCACAGGAAATCGAGCAACCAACACTAATACTTCACCCAAAATCCATATCAAACAACCCCAAATAATTAAGAAAAGCCAAACCCAAACATTTACCTCAGGGAGGATCGAACCCGAACTTGTTAACCTTCGACCCGTACGCCAAAATCACCCTATCAGCACCTCCACAACCGCCGGTGCCACCTCGCGACGGCGGCACTACCACCACGCGATCGGCCGAATCGGAGGAAGGGGCTTCGCCCCTTCCCGTCGCCGTTTCTCTCTCTCTCTCTCTCTCTCTCTCTCGCTCGCCTGTCGAATAAGAGAAGAGAGAATGTGAGATATATATATTTTGTATATATTTGGATTTTTGAAATTTCCCTTTAAGCCCCTAGTTTAGGAACTTGTTTATTTCGGTCCCCTAAGTTTTAAATGTTATTTGTTTCAGCCCCAAAGTTCAGTGATTAGTAAATCAGCCCCTGGAGTTTCTACTTTCTACAATCAGCCCACAGATTCCGAAAAAAAATTATTTCAGTCCTTAAATACTTATTTTCAGTTTCACTTTATTTCAATTAAGTCCCTATTTTAGAAAAGTTTAATTTTAGCCCTTAAACTTTTATTTTCAGTTTTAATAAATTTTCAATTAAGTCCCTAAACTTTATTTTAAATTTCGAAATACTAATTCAAAACTTATTTTCTATTTTGGCTTAGACGAAACGTACGGACGATAGAGCTTGATGTTACTTCCCGTTCTACTTTTTACGTGACTCGAGATAAATTGAGTTTGACTTGCCCCCATTAATTAGTTTAAATTATGATTACATGTATTATGTGATTTCATGTGATTTATATGCTTTAATGCATAAGACGAGAATCTCTTATGAGATATATTATGTTGTTATGTTTGTCATAACTTATATGCTTAAATGCATGAGAAGAAAGAGAATCTCTTATGAGATAAGATGATGTTATGCATAACTTACTTGCTTAAATGCATGAGACGAGACTATCCACATCCTATGATTTTAAAGAGCCTATGATCTTTCAAAGAAAATAAGCCTATGATGATGTCACTGTATAATTGCATAGTTATGTGTTCAATTATTCTGTAAATTAATTACTGGCGATGAGTCTACTGAGTATTTCTTTGAAATGCTCATTCCATTATTTTAACAATATTTACAGATTTTGGAGACGGTCGAGTATGATGGGCAGTGGTGGCTTGAATGAATAAATGTAGTTAATTGTTGAGATTTAAACATTATGAACTTACTTTGTCTTTTCAATTATTTCGAAAACTTGAGTTTAAAGTTAAATCAATTTTTTTTAAGTAAATTCAAATGCGTTTTATTGCCGTTAAAGTTCACAAATTTTAAATATGATTTTTTTTAAAAGTTAGTTATTTCCGCCAAACTTTTCAGTTAAATTAGGGCAAAAGACGATGATGTGGCACTCCGAATTCGCGGAACTCGGGGCATTACAATGTTGGTTGGGGCCACTAAATGTATTTTTAAAGGTTGAGTCTCTTTACTTTCTTGGAGTTATGTGTGTTGGAGTAATTTAGGCGGTTAAATGCACCAATTGGTGGGGGTTTAACTCTCCAAAACATGGGTGGCCACTCCTTAGACAATTAAGAGGGTAATTGAAGAGAGTAGAAGCCTAAATTCTAGAAAGAACACGAGAATTCTTCATTTTCAGGCAACTTCGATTGACCGAACCTCTGCTGGTTAGAAACCAATTAGCTGCAGGCACTTTCGGCTGACGGAGGGTCGATCGAACCTACATTAAGTGCCAATTATGGTATTTGTCAAAAAATGCAAATTTGAACCTTCATGACCTTGAAAACATATTGGACCATTTATTGGGCTTCTTTTCTTTATGTGGGCTGGGCCTAAACTCTTCATAAAAAATATTACAAGCCTACTTCAATTAAACTTTTCAGTTTTTTACATCATCCACACCTTAAATAAAATTTCGTCCTCGAAATTTACCTTGTGATTGGGCAAATAATGTTGGATACTTGACTTTAGCTTCTTCTTCTCTTTCCAGGTGGCTTATTCTACTCCGTGATTATTCTATTTTTCCTTGACCAGATGAACTTCTTTGTTCCGTAATTTATGTACCTTTCGATCCAGTATCGGAATCGGTAACTCCTCATAAAACAATTCTTTTTGCACTTCCAAGGATTGATAGTTTACCATATGCTTAGGATCGTGTATGTACTTCTTGATCATCGATATGTGGAACACGTTGTGTACTGTCGATAGTTCCGGCGGCAACGCCAATCGATAAGGCACATTTCGAAAGGTCCAATATAGCGAGGTCGTAGTTTACCTTTCTTGCCAAATCTAAGCATGCCCTTCATTGGTGCCACCTTTAGAAAAACTTTTTCTCCTACTTGAAATTCCAAGTGCTTTCTTCTTGTATCGGCATAGCTTTTCTGTATATCCTGTGCTGCTTTTATCCTAGCATGGATCTTGTCAACCACCTCGACTGTCCTTTCAACAATTTCTGGTCTCAAAACTCTCTTTTTTCCAACTTCATCCCAATGTACGGGTGATCTACATCTTCTACCGTAGAGAGCTTCATATGATGCCATTCCAATGGTTGCTTGGAAGCTACTGTTATATGCAAATTCTACAAATGGAAGATATGATTCCCAGATTCTACCTAGATCTAAAATACATGCTCTTAACATATCTTCCAGAATTTGGATGATCCTTTCAGACTAACCATCGGACTGATGATGATATGCCGTGCTGAAATTCAACTTCGTTCCCATAGCTCCTTGTAAACTTTTCCAAAATTTCGATATAAATCTTGGATCTCTATCAGATACAATGGACACAGGTATGCCATGTAATCTCACAACCTCCTTAATGTAGAACTGTGCCAATTGGTCTAAACTGAATTTCATTTTCACTGGCAGAAAATGAGCTGACTTTGTTAACCAATCTATTATTACCCAAATGGCATTGTGTCCTCTTGCTGACTTCGAAAAACCTACTACGAAGTCCATTGCTGTGTTCTCCCACTTCCATTCGGGTATGTCTAGTGGATTTAACAATTTCAGTCGATCTTTGATGTTCCGCCTTAACTTGTTGGCAAACTATGCACTTTTCCAAAAATAGTCCTATGCTCATTTTCATATTCATCCACCAAAACGTATCTCGAAGATCTCGATACATTTTCATACCACCGGGATGTGCAGTGTACGGGTTGGAATGAGTTTCTTCCAGTATTTTATTTCTTAGAACTTCGTTCTTAGGTACACAAATCCTTCCTTTAAACATCAGTGCCTGATCCGAAACTATTCCAAAATCTCTTCTTTTATCAGTACCAACCTCGTTCTTGATCTTTTGTAGGAATGTGTCTTCACTTTGTGCTTCAATAATCCGCTCTCTAAGAGTAGGTCGAACTACCAAAGTTTCCAACCGAGCAGTAGCTTGCTCTGGTGTGGTAACTGCTTCGATTCGCAGACTTCTCAAGTCTTTGATAAACTCCATATGAATAGTGGATAGTGATGCCAACTGTCCTATCGACTTTCTACTTAGGGCATCGGCAACCACATTGGCCTTACCCAGATGATAATGAGTAGTACAATCATAATCATTTACCAATTCCAACCACCGTCTCTATCTCATGTTCAATTCCTTCTGTGTGAAGAAATATTTGAGACTCTTATGATTTGTGTAAATGTCACACTTCACTCCATACAAGTAGTGTCGCCAAATCTTCAAGGCGTGTACTACCGCCGCAAGCTCCAAATCATGCGTCAGGTAGTTCCGCTTGTGTTTCTTCAATTGTCTTGAAGCATAGGCTATCACTTTTCCATTCTACATCAACATACATCCCAATCATTGCTTGGATGCATCACTGTATATAACAAACCCTTCCGTTCCTTTAGGTATTGTTAACACAAGTGCTGATATCAACCTTTGTTTAAGTTTGTGAAAACTTTGTTCGCATTTATCCGTCCATTGAAACTTTACTCATTTATTTGTGAATTGCGTCATTGGTCCAGCTAACTTAGAAAATCCCTTTATAAACCTTCGATAATACCCAGCCAAACCCAGAAAACTTCAGATTTTACCAGCATTAGTTGGTGCTTTCCAGTTGGTTACTGATTCTACCTTCGCTGGATCTATTTCAATTCCTAAGGCAGTGACTACATGTCCAAGAAATCCAACTCGTTCAAGCCAAAACTCGCACTTCTTGAATTTGGCGTATAGGTTCTCCTTGCGTAATACCTCTAGGGTTATTCTTAGGTGCTCTTCATGTTGCTCATTATTCTCGGAATATATCAGAATATCATCAATAAAAACTATGACAAACTTATCCAAGTACTGATGAAATACACGATTCATCAGGTCCATGAACATTGCAGGTGCATTGGTTAAACCAAACGGCATCACCGTAAACTCGTAGTGTCCATAACGAGTTCTGAAAGTTGTCCTGGGTATATCCTTTGACACTACTTTCAATTGGTGGTATCTTGATCGTAAGTCGATCTTGGAAAACACCTTAGCTCCTTTCAATTGATCTAACAAATCCTCGATTCTCGGGAGTGGGTACTTATTCTTGATGGTTAATCGATTTAACTCTCTATAATCGATGCACATCATCATACTTCCATCTTTTTTCTTTCACAAACAACACCGGCGCACCCCATAGAGATACGCTTGGCCGTATAAAGCCCATATCTAAGAGTTCTTGCAACTGCTTCTTTAACTCTTGTAGTTCCTTCGGGGCCATTCGGTATGGGGCCTTAGATACTGGTGCCGCTCCGAAAATTAGGTCTATTGTGAATTTCACTTGTCTATCTGGTGGGATGCCCGATAGTTCTTCTAGAAATACATCTACAAACTCTCATACTATTGGTACGTCTTCAACCTTCATCGTCTCTTGTTTCTCTCCTGAGACACTAGATATTCTTGACATGTTCCTTTGCTCAACATCTTCCTAGCTTGTAAAGCCGATACTAGTCGAATAAGAGGTTTCATTGTCATTCCAAAAAAAGAAAATGGTTCATCTCCTGATTTCTGAATTACTACCTCTTTTTCCTTACATCGAATGGTGGCGTAATTACAATCCAACCAATCCATGCCTAGTATTACATCAAAATCATTCATCTCTATCACAAATAGGTTAGCTTCCAATGGTTTTCCCTCAACTTCGATACTTACTGATTTGGCTATTCTATTAGTACTCAAAGGGTTGCCTGTAGGAATGCTAACTTCTAATGTTTCTTTCGACTTATCACATGTAAAACATGCATTCTTCTCTTGCAAACACACGCCATGATACGTCTTTCCACACGTAGGACACGACTCTATAACCGGCACAATGCTCCTGTTGGCATTGGGTCCACCATTAGCTTTCTTATGTTGCCACTTGCCATTTTCCTTGTCATGGCCATTCCACTTCCTTTTACCCATATAACTACTGTCCGGTTGCTTGACTAGTTGACTATGTTGCTCAGCGTTAGTCTTTTGATACCAGATGGCATGAGCTCTTTCCAACATTTCACGGTAGGAGGCGAAATGATGGGACATAAGTATCATGCTTATATCTAGGTTCAACCCTTGTTTAAACCTCTTGACCTTCTTGTCCTCCGTATCCACCAGATGTGGAGCATACCTTGAAAGTTGATCGAACTTCCTTTCATACTCAGTCAGGACATAGTCCTTTGCTTGAGTTGGAGGAATTTACCTTCTTTGTGATCTCTCAAAGATTGTGGGAAGTACTTATCCATTACTTCCTCTTTAAACGGCTTCCAAGTCAATGCCGCTTGTTGCTCTAAGGTCCTCGTCCTTGACATTGAGTCCCACCAATGACATGCATCATCGTAGAACATGAACTCAGCGCACTGGACCTTCTGGGCGTTCGTGCACCCTATTAATCGAAATATTCTCTCCAACTTGCGAAACCATTCTTCGGCTACAAGTGGATTAGCTACTCCATTGAAAGTAGGAGGCTTGTGCCTTCGAAATTGCTCCACAACTGAAGCATGGGTTGGAGGAGCATTAGGAGCTAATGGTAGGGGTTGAGCTTGGTTCAGGTTCTGCCTGCTAAGGTCTTGAACCGCTCGGAGGAGATCTCTTATCAAGTTGGCTTGGTTTGCACGGGCCATTTTCCTTTAGACAAAACATATGGTTCTTATTAGTTTCACATTTCGAATACCAACAAAGAAGATAAAATTTTTATTTCTTCACATAAGGAAACTATTACAAGGATTTAAATCTAATCCTTCTAAGTTCTACGAATCTTCTTTGGTGGAGCCTCATCTCCAGAGGAGTCTTTCGCCTCAGGTCTGGACTCTATGTCTATCTCAACCTGTGGCTCGGGCTCAGAGTCATTCTCTTCTTCAGGCTCTTCCTCTTCATCGAGTTCAATTACTACCTCCGGTTGAGGTTCTAAGTTTTCCCTCCATAGGTCTAGGAGTGAATGACAATATACTTCAAACTTGAATAAATTTAGGTGCTCCTCCAGCATTGTATCCCTAACCATGACTCTCATATCTCTCCATTGAGGTGGGAGGGAGTGTATGATGTTAGATAGCCTCAACATGCGTGATCTCCATTCCAGCATTCACCGCTACCATGCATTTCTCATAGATGTCATGTACGTGTTCGTCGAGTGGATGGAGTGGATTAGTCACATAGTTTTGGTAAGATTGAATAGCAGTTCTTAGTTTCAGTACTGCTTTATAAGCCCTAGCAGTTCCACGAGCCGTGGTCTTTCTAACAGACCATATCTGCTACATAAAGCTCAATTATGCATCTTCATGTCATATCGTATAATCCTTTTTCCCTTTAATTACTAGCCCAAGTCCATAACATGCTTTTTATATAGTACATCCTTGATTTTAACAAATACTTGAAAAATAATTTCAAAATATGCCATAACATAACAAAGCATCACATAAGCATAAACTTTTAAATAAACCTGGGCCGTAGGATGAGATTGATGGATGGATGCACGATGCCATGGAGTACCCTAGACTTTTCATTTTCGTTTTTTTAAAAAAAAAATACTTGGTCTACGGAATCGGCTAAACTTTTGCTCTGATACCACGCTGTAACACTCCGACCCCTAGTGGACTGGAACGCTACTTACTTTACTTCATTAACCGATAGTTCAATAACAAGTATACACGTTTTCTTAGCGGAAACTTAAATCTTACAATAATAATTTTAAAAACAATACTTGAAGTGCTTTAAATAACATACTCAATAATTTTCTAAAACTTCGAAATGGAGTTTATTTGAAGAAGATATAACGTTCTCGCATTCGGCGTTATCCAAATATTTTAAAAACATAACATTGGAAATGTTTCATAAAAATAAACCTAAATAACTTGTTCACCGGTTTCCATGAGCTCGTTGCATCGCTCTCCATCTTCTCCTTCATGCATGTCCAAGGTAGCAAACTTTCAATCTATAGAGAAGGGATTTAACCCGTGAATTAAAAACTCAATAGATGTTATTGATGTATTCGTGATTAAGCTATACATTTCAAAAACTTGTAACTTTAAAACCTTTTCATAGTAGGATTTTCGGTAGAATCTCAATCACGTAGAGTCATGACTTAACACGACGCCTCGACGGGACATTCATGCCGTAGCCGAAGGCACCATTTGACATAGAAGGGTATGCCGTACCGAAGGTACTATTTGACATACAAACATTAACATAGATCATGCCGTACCCAAAGACACCATTTGACATGAAAACATCGTTTGAAAGAAATTTACAACCTAACACAAATTAACAACTTTGCACATCCACCTACCTTGATTGATACTTTGAAACTTGTTGAAAAATGCACTCCTTTGATGTTTGAAAACCATAGAGAAATTAAGCTTGGAAACCCTTCTTGATAGCACCAAACTTCTAGGAAAAACTAGTTTTTATCCCTCTCTTTTCTTTCTTTCTTTCTATCTTTCCCCCTTACTTTCTTTTTTCTCTCTTATGAAAACTCTTCTTGTATGAAATGGTGTGTTGAACCACGAAATTACCTCCCCCTTATATAGGAAAATGTTGGTTGGGGTCACTAAATGCATTCTTAAAGGTTGAGTCTCTTCACTTTCTTGGAGTTATGTGTGTAGGAGTAATTTAGGCGGTTAAATGCACCAATTGGTGGGGTTTAACTCTCCAAAACGTGGGTGGCCACTCCTTGGACAATTAAGAGGGTAATTGAAGAGAGTAGAAGCCTAAATTGTAGAAAGAACACGAAAATTCTTCATTTTCAGGCAACTTCGGTCGACCGAACCTCTGCAGGTTCGAAACCAATTAGCTGCAGGCACTTTCGGTTGACGGATGATCAACCGAACTGACCAACCGGTCGACCAAACCTACATTAAGTGCTAATTATGGTATTTGTCAAATAAATGCAAATTTGAACTTTCATGACCATGAAAATATATTGGACCATTTATTGGACTTCCTTTCCTTATGTGGGCTGGGCCTAAACTCTTCATAAAAAATATTACAAGCCTACTTCAATTAAACTTTTCGAGTTTCTACAAAAATTGTCTTCTTATGATAAATGATAAGTTTATTAGTGAATGAGAATTATACCCTACAACCCAGAAATTATTATTGTTGTATCCTTAATTTATTCTTATAAATATAGGATTTTGATTCTTATTAAAATACACACAAGTTTATCGACTTGTATTCTCTCTTCTCTTTTTCTCTCTTTTCATAACACGTTATCAGCATGATAACTTAATTTTTCAAAATTTAGTGAAGATAGTAATTTTTTATAAGAATAAATATTTATCACTTATATCAAAATTAATTTGGTGACGTGTGAATTTTTTTACGGACATATGCATCAAAATGAAGTTACTTATTCTACTTTTCTACACTTTTTTGCTTGTATGCAAATCTATAATGATTATTTTATTATATGCATAATGATTTCTTTGTCATATTTGCATGTCTATATATTAAGTCAATTTACGTACATGTTTGGAAGATTTTTTTACTTATACATTTTTTAATTTTTTTTCCTATATAAATTCATATCATATCTATATGATAATTAAATATTTTTAGATGTTCTTCTATAAACTTTAAATTAATAATTTATCATGTTGTTGGTCATGAAGTAGCACAATATTATAATTAATATTTCAGAAGAATATTAATCGTAGATCTATCTATTATAAATAGTTTGTTATTACTCGTGAAGTAGTACAACATTATAATTAATATCATTGAAGAATATTACTTGCTCCTGAATAGTATAAAATACAATTTTTAATATTCCAAAAGAATATTGTCATATTACTCTTGAAGAAGTAATACTAAAATACAACGTGCTCCTGAAGTAACATATATTTCGAAAAACAAATTATTTTAAATTAGTGTTTATTCCTGAAGAAAAACATGTAACTTATATTATGTTGATATTGACTACTTGATTAATTATTATATGATGCTTAATAATATTCTTCGAAACTAATTATATTTTCTTTATTGTTTAGTTATCAAATGACAAATATCACAAAACTTGAGTTTGCTGCACTTGACATATCTAACAAAACTATCTATCATGGGTACTCGAAGCTGATATATGTCTCGTCTCAAAATATTTGAGAGAGACAATAAAAGAAAGAAACAAAGAATCCCTGCAGGATCGTGCAAAAGCACTTATCTTCATTTGTCATCATCTTCACGATTGATTAAAAATTGAATATCTCATTGAGAAAGATTCACAGGCTCTCTGAAAAAAATGAACTAAAAGACTTGATCATTAGAGGACTATTGTCCCCCAAAGCCCGTTATGAGTGGATGCACCTTCATATACAAGACTTCAAAACTGTTAGTGAATACAATTCTGAACTATTCAAAATATGTTCAAAATTGACCTTGTGTGGAGAAAAAATCACTGATGAAGATATATTGGAGAATTGTTTTCACCTTTCATACCTCAAATGCACTCCTACAACAATAATAGCGTGAGTATAGTTTCAAAAGGTATCCAGAACTCCTATATTGCTTGCTTGAGGCTGAGCAAAATAATGAACTGTCGATGAAAAATTGTGGGTTATGTTCAACTGGTTCTGTACCACTGTCTGAAGCAAATGACATTGCATTGCGTGAAGCAAATGCAATATCAAAATAAGGACATAGACACAGATGCGCATGTGGAATAAACCATGGATGAAATAATCAACAAAACTATCAGCAACAAGACAACAATTTCAAAAGGCACAAAGCAAACAAAAGTAACACATTCAAAAAGGAGTATGAAGAAAGTTGCTTTAGATGAAGAATGAAAGGGCATTGGACACGTATCTGTCGTACGACAAAGCATCTTATGGATCTCTATCAAAAATCAATCAAGAAAAAGGGGAAAGAGAAGATAAATTTTGTTGATTATGATGGTCCAATTGATATGACTTATTTGGATGTCTCTGATTTCTTTGTTGATCCAAATGTGAATATTGACAATTTAATTGGGGATGGTATAATGAAAGATATAAATTAGTTTACTTTATAGTATTTCCCTTTGTTTTAAGAATTCAATTTGAAATATGTTTTTACATTTCACAAAATTTAAAACTCTATTATGCATGGTTAATATTAAGTTATGTGTACTCCTTAAAACTCTATTATGCATGGTTAATATTAAGTTATGCGTACTCCTTTAAATTTAAATTCAAGTTTTTTAAATATATCTATTTTGTTATATTTATAGATTCATGATGGATTGTCAAAATACTTGCTTGATTGACAGTGCAACTACATATACCTTTCTTCAAGATAAAAAAATATTTTTTGAACTTAACAGCAAACAATAACTTTAATTTGATATCGGGTGCATCAAATATTGTTGAAGGTTCTAGAAGAGCTTGCATTATTCTACTAAATAATATAAAATTATATATTGACACACTTTATTCTACAAATTCAGAAGAAATTTGCTTAGTTTTAAAGATATTCGTTGCAATGAATATCATATTGAGATGATACAAGAAAATAATATTGAATATCTTTACATAACTTTTTTTGTATTTGGCTAGAAGCAAATAAAAGAAAAACGTCATGCACTCCTATTTGACATGTATTATACATTTATAAAAATGGTTGAAATAGATATTGTTGCGAACAAGAAGTTCGTTGACCCAAACATCTTTATACTTTGGCATAATCGACTTGGATATTCAAGAGCTATAATGATGTGTCGAATAATAAACAACTCACATTGACATCCTTTAAAGAATCGGAACATTCTTTTACCTAATGATTATCCATGTGTAGCTTGTTTGCAAGGCAAGTTAGTCATTGGATCTTCGACTACAAATGTCAATATTGAATCTCCAACTTTCTTGAAAATAATTCATGAAGATGTGGGCCAGTATACCCACCATATGGAACATTTCATTATATTATGGTATTAATTAATTATTTTACTAAATAGTCACATATTTACCTACTTTCTACAAGGAATGTAACATTTACTAGACTATTTGCTCAAATCAGAAAATTACAAACGCAATTTTCCAATTACTAAATTAAGACTATTCGTCTTGACAATGCTGGTAAATTTAGATTACAAGCATTCGATAATTATTGTATTTTAATTGAGATTGTTATTGAACATTCAATTGCGCAGTCCATGCACAAAATAGTTTAACGAAGTCATTTATTAAACATCTACAACTTATTGTTAGACCATTACTTATGAAAACAAAACTCTCAATTTCTACTTGGGGTTATACCATATTACATGATGCGTCATTAGTTCGTATAAGATCAACGGCCTATTATTAATATTTACCTCTACAACTGACATTTGGTCATGAACCAATATTCTCATCTTCAGGTTTTTGGTTGTGCTGTCGAAATTTCTATTTCACCTCCACAACGTACTAAAATGGGTCCCTATCTAAGACTTGAGATTTATGTGGGTTTTGATTCACCATATATTATTAGATATCTTGAACCTTTAATGAGTGATTTATTTATTACACGTTTTACAAATCGTTATTTTGATAAAATGAATTTCCCAACTTTAGGAGTGAAAAAAATTACATCCTAAAAAATAAGGTAAAATTTATTGAAGTGAAATGACTCTATCACACTTTGATCTCCACAAAAATCAATGTGAGCAAGAAGTTGAAAAAAATGATTCATTTACAAAAGTTGTAAATTAATTACCTAATATATTTGTTGACAAAAGAAAAGTGACAATCATATATTTCAGTAAAAATTGATGTCCCTGTAGGACAATATGTCATAGCAAATGAATCTCAAATGCATCCGAAGTGTGGTCGACTGATTGATTTAAAAGACTATATCTCGAAAAAGAAAAGTACAAGAGAAAAGGCAATAAAAATTTTTAGAAGAAGTAATGTTAAAAAAATATGGATCAATCAAATATTGAAAATATCATTCATGAAGAACCACGAGTGTCCGAAAATAATGAGATTTCAATAAATCATATGTTATCTCATAAATTAAGGGAAGAGAATAATATTGTTTTATACATACATACATACATACATACATACATATATATATATATATATATATATATATATATATATATAGTGTGTGTGTGTGTGTGTGTGTGAAACTCCTTGAAGGACTTAAAGTCATAGGAGCAAACGATACATGTCCGAGAACTATGTTCTCAATTAAATTGCAATGATCATTATATTAATTTAAACCATTCGGGCGTATGTGGTATAATCACCTTAGCGAATATTCGTTGAATAAATATTATAAAAATGACGATATTTGCCCATGTATTTTCATAAAGAAAACAAATATTGGATTTGTAATTGTGGCATTTTATATTGATAATTTAAATTTAATTGTCCTGAATAACTCAACAAAATTACAGATTGTTTGAAAAATAAATTTGAGATGAAAGATTTTAAAAAAAAAATCCACTTTTGTCTTGGGTTGCAGATTGAATATTTCGCAAAAAATTATTTGTTCATCAATTTACATATACAAAAAATGCTTTAAAATATTTTTATATGGATAATGAACATCCATTGACATCACCTATGATTATTTGATCACTTGATGTGAAAAAAGATCAATTTCATCCACTTGAAGATGGAGAAAAAATTATTGATCCTGAAGTACCATACCTTAGTGCGATTGGAGCATTAATTTATTTTGCAAACTACACTTGACCCGATATAGCTTTTTCTGTAAATTTCTTTACAAGATATAGCTTTACAACAACTCAAAGACATTGAAATGGTGTTAAACACGTTTTTCATTACCTATAGCACACTATTGATTTGAGATTATTTTATTCTCAAAAGTTAGAATCTACTTTAGTGGGATATGTAAATACATGTTATCTTTCTGACCCACATAAAGTTAAATTAGAAACATGATATATGTTTACACGTGGATGAATAACTGTGTCATGGAGATTTGTGAAGTAATCATTGACAACAACATCCTCAAATCATTCTGAAATTATTACAATCTATGAAACAAGTCGATAATGTGTATGGTTAAAGAATATAACCAATCATATCCAAACATCATGCGGGTTAACTTCAACAAAAGATAGTCCAACAATTTTGTATTTAGACAATGTAACTTGTATTTGCATAATTCAAATGAGGCTATATCAAAGGTGACATGACGAAACATGTTTCTCCAAAATTCTTTCATACACATGATTTTCAAAAGAATGACAATATCAATGTCTAACAAATTCGCTCAAGTAACAATGTGACCGCTCTATTCACAAAAGCACTGCCGACATCTACATCTAAAAAATTAGTTAATGAGATTGGATTGCATCGACTCAAAGATTTTCAGTGATCAATATCAGGAGAAGTAATTGTATTTTTTCCCCCTTCACTTAGGTTTTATTCCACTGAATTTTCCTAACAATGTTTAATGAGACAAAATTAATTTTTAATACTCCAAAATAAATGTACTTTTATTTCCCTTCATTTGATTTTTTTGTCCTATTGAATTTTTATCAAACAAGATTTTTTATTTTATAATGTGTCATTCAAGGGGGGAGTGTTGCAAATGGTAAGTTTATTAGTTAATGACAATTGTATCTCTGCATCCCTAAAAATTATTACCGTTGTATCTCTAATTCTTTCATATAAATATAGGGATTTTGTTATTAATAAAACACACAAAAATCTATTGACTTTTATTATCTCTTTTCTTTTTCTCTCTTTTCATAACACTTGTTCACTTATGAGTACTTTTTTTTTTTTAAATCGAAAAATATGTAGGAATAAGTTATTTACCCACAAGTAAAAAAAAAGTTATTATTATGTCAGAGTTAAGATGAGTAACTTATTTATTCTCAATTTGAATTTTAAAGAATCTATTTATGTTAAAATTTACTTATTTACTTTAACTAAACATTTACTTTACTAAAAGTACCTCTAAATTACTTTCAAATTAAGTAACTTATTTGTAACTTTGATTAATAAAATGTTATTTCTTTTAGAACTTACTTCTTTAGTTAAAAATATAACTATGGTTGTGTTTTAATTTTGATCAATAAAAAATACTATTAAAATTTACTTATAAATAAAAGTTTCTTTTTCAATAGTTACAATCAAAATAGGCAACTTGCTTATCTTTAAATTCGACTAAAAAATATATTTGTATTCTTTAAATTTACTTAATAACTTGAAAGTAAAGTAACCTTCTATGTTCGTTACTAACATATTTATTTATACATAAATTTACTTATTTATCATATCATTCCTATGCACGTGTTCCCTATCATTCATGACATCAATTATGAGGAACGAATAATTTGATCCTGACCTATTTCATGTGATGGATTAATTTAGTTTTAATTATGTTTTGAAATTTGTAAAGTCAAGTCTGATAGACTTTCCTAGATTAAATTAATATGCATTTAGTAGTTCTAAGGGTCAATTCTAATGTCGACAAGTCATTGTTGACTATAAAAGAGTTTAAAGTACTTCGAAGAAAAGTGGTAGAACATTATTATCAAATAAAGTATCAAGTTTTATTTTTCTGGCTTCATAACTTTTAGGTTTTTCTTCCAGAATTCCACCTTAAAGAAATCTGGACACCAACGGTGATTGGAGTATTAAATCTGTTTACGTCAAGTGGTATCAGAGCTTGCTTAAGATCCGTGCTTAGTGCCAGATGGCTGGACAAAATAACAATGCAGCTGTTGAAGGATTACTAGGGAAGATTTTCATTATCTGCAGCAATAGATCACTAAGTTGTGCTCTAGATTAGAGCAGACTGGTGTTTTAGGTGTCACTTTTCCTCCAATTGGGGAACAAAGGAGGGACCAGAACCATAATTATCAGTAGAGAAATGTGAGAAATTAGCATCATATTGGACAAAATCAGCAACCATTTGATGAATCTTCCGATGAGGGAAGATGTAATTTCATTTTTGAGGGTAGCATAGATTTAATTGTCTACACGATCAAGATTCACGCATCAAATTAGATGTGAATTTGGTGGAGAAGAAGAACTTGAAGAAGTACTGGATTGGTTGAATGAAGTGGAAAGAATCTTTAAATTCCTTGAGTTTCCAGAAAAATAAGAAGGTAAAGTTGGTGACTATAAAATTGAAGGACTATGGCAACAAGTCCATATGACAAGAGTTTGTTGAAGTTATGACACTTTTATTGTCATCTAATCAATGTATTTGCTTTATTATTTGGTTACATATTTTTGGTTTGTCTAGCATATGCTATGTTAAAAAGTTAGGCAGCTTTTTCATTTACTTTATGTAAGTATTTGTGTAAGTAATGTCTAGTTTAGTAGATGAAATGATTAAGTTATTTTTAAGCACATTTTGGTACGTAATTTGGCTATTTGTACAGTCTTGAAAGTCCATTAATGTGGTAAGAAATCATCCAAGTTTTCTACTCTTCTTGCTTGTCCAAAAACAATGTGAAATTTCGTGTTCCAGGTTCATACCGGATTTTTATGCCAAATACCGTATTTTAGCTTCAGTAAACTCAAATCCGGTAAGCAAATACCGTATATAAAAAATCGGTATTAAGCTTTGCTCCAAATACGATAAGTGAAGAAATATTCATTTTTCTAAACTCAAATCCGGTAAGAACCATATAAAATTCACTAAGTTCAATTCCATTGAATCCGGTAAGTTTGAACTGAAACCTTTTTTAACAGAAAAACAAACTCCTCTTCGAACCAAAATTCCAACATGGTATTAAAGTTTTAAAAACTGATCTTTGAGAAAGAAGAAAACGTTGAGAGGAACAGAAATTTCAGAGAGAAAACAAGTAAAAAACCTTTCATAAAAAAAAAACCTTTCTTAAATATGGCATCAACTAGTTTTTCAGCACCTCTTCCTTCAGTGTTTAATGATGAGAATTATGATTTTTGGGCTGCAAAGATGAAGACTTATCTCAAAGCCTATGATCTGTGGAAAACTACAGAAACAAGGGCGGAACCTCCACCATTAAGAACAAATCCTACTGTTGCTTAAATTAAACAGCACAATGAGAATGTTGCAAAAAAGTACAAAGCCTTGTCTTGCATTCAATTAGCCATCTCTGATGGAATCTTTACCAGAATCATCACATGTGAAACAACAAAAGAGGCCTGAGATAGATTGCAGGAGGAGTTTAGGGGAAATGCAAGAACAAGGTAGATGCAAGTTCTTAATCTCAGAAGGGAGTATGAAGTATTGAAGATAAAGGAGACTGAATCTATCAAACAATATTCAGACAAATTGATGAAAGTGGTAAATAAGATAAGGCTGTTGGGAGATGATCTACCAGATAAATGTGTGGTAGAAAAAGTCCTTATCAATTTACCTGAGAAATTTAAAGCTAAAATCTCCTCACTTGAAGATTCCAGAGATTTGTCTGCAATAACTCTGTCTTAGCTCATAAATGCTTTGCAAGCCACTGAGCAAAGAAAATTATTTAGACAAGAAGAACAAGTTGAAGGAGCCTTATTTGCCAAGAGAAAATATAAAGCTCAAACAAACTTTGGAGGGAAGAAGCCATTGAATGAAAAGAAGAAAGGAGAATGGACCAAAAATGCAAGCAAGAATGAAGGTTTTCCACCATGTCTTCATTGCAAGAAAACCGGTCATTCACCAAAGAAACACACAAATTTAAGATTATGATTTAAAAAATAAGAAAAATAAACTAAAACTCTACAAACAAAGAAAACATAAACATTTGAAAATTTCGGAGAAAAACGTGATACAAATTCACGGTTTCGTTTAACCGTCACCTAATTAATTTCTCCACAAGTTAATTAATAAATTACTCAATTACGATGCTAAACCCGATTTTTCAAGTTTAATCAATTATCTATCTTGAGCGAAATTAACCCTAATTGATTAATTTTACTTTACTATATCTCTATATCGATTGAAACCAAACAACTACATTATGTAAAAGTAGCTCAATGTGTCATATAGGGTTGGAGATATATCTTTATCCCCTGCAAGAAACTAGAGTTTCTAATATTTTCCCCCAAATGCCAAGAAAATCAAGAGAAAAAAGAAATGAAAATGAAAATGAAAAGAAAAAGTGTAACACCCCAAAATTCTCAAAAACCTAAGAGTGTTGCAAAAAAAAAAAAAGCCTCACTTTTCTTTACAGAACTATAAAATAAAAATCTTTAGTAAAAATTTCTAGAATATCCATAAAGTTTAAACCAAAATATGTAAAATTGTATTTTAAAAAAATAATATAATCACCTAACTAATTAAATAACATGTCTTAGAGTGAATTAAACTAACTAATAAATTGAAGGATTGAAAACCTAGGCCCCGTTTGACCCACATTCTCATTTTCATTTTCATTCTTCTACTCATTTTCAACCACACATTTTTCAATAAAATAATATTTTCTATCACATCAATAACTTTTCCTTCTTTTTCAACCACACATTTTCCATCATATCACTATTTCAAAATTCATTCTTCCCCAATAATCTTCATCAAACACACTCATAATGTTTATTTTTCCTTCGATCTACTTGGCAACCAACACCACCACCCTGCCACAAATCCAATCGACTCGAACTTATCTGTAAAATTATTGTAATAGTGAGTATTTTAAAATAACCAATAAGATACGTGTAGTTTTCATAGACAATTATATAAAAATAAATCACTTGCACATAAGTATCTTACCTCGTTTTTGAAAGGCTGAAAAGAATAAGATCTTAAACGTAAAAATTATCATATTATCATTCTATACTTTTTTCCTCTCCTCTCTCTTTCTCTGTTATGGCTATATTTTTTCTGTGATGAAATATGAGAATTCTTGCAGTATTTATAGTTGAAAATCTCAATTGAATTTGTATGCAATTAGAATTGAAAAACTGTATAATACAAGAAACTTGAATAAGAATTAATTTCAAATAATAGAATAATAATTACTATTAAACTTTATCAAAACCAAATTAAGATTACAATTAACATGTTTACTCTAGTCCACAAATAAAAAGATTAACTCATAATTATCTACACGTGGCTGCCAAGTAATTTAATATTCATAATTCTTCAAAATTCTATTTAACCTCATTTACTTTGTATCGGATCTAACTTGGCGTGACCTTATCCAAAACAGTTTTACCTTGGGTCAAAGACTTCTAATTAATTACAAATTAAAAAAAAAAAATCCAATATTAATATAATAAAACCCACTCCATCAAACTATAATTATTTGACACAAAAATATAAGAATTAATACTTATTTTACTTTACTCCTTCAAAATTTCAAAATATAGCATATAGAATGAAAAAAATTAATGTTATAAAATTTTCGGGGTGTTACAAAAAGGCCCAAAAGAATCTCCTGTTGCTACTCGTTTTTAACAATTTAAAACCCTATAAAAATGGATTTGTCTACACGTACACAATATATTACACAATCTTTTACACTTGCTGAGTTGGCAAAGTAGGTGGAGAAAAGTCAATTTCTCACCACTTATTAAAAAAGACAAAGTTCACTTTAAAAAAGAAATGAAAAAATTGAAAAGAAAAACAATTTTCTTAAAAATAGAAGGAACCCTACCTCCCTACCTCATTTACGCCAATTCTGAGAGAGAAAACCCAACCAAATGGAAGGTGATGAGAACACACTTTCTCTATATTTCGACTCTGAGGCCGATGAAATCGATGATGGAAGGTTAGACGTCGGTGAAGACAATGATGTTAGCCTAACAAATTATTTGGGGTCAGCTGCAAGTGAGTCGATTACGCAAATCGAAGACGACGACATCGACGCCGAGGACATCGACGTTGACGAGCTTGATGGCGATGACAATACAGGTACCTATTATTTTCTAATTTGTAAATTTTATATTGTGCAGTATTTGGATGGGATTCTACTTGAAATTCGTTATTTCGAATCAAACAATCAGAGAAACCAAATCTTGTTTTTTGCTTAGTCGAACACTCTTAAGATTTCTTTAGGTGATTTATATTTATTTACTTTGAAAAGTCATAAAATGAAATTGTGTAGAGACATGAGCATTTGTGGTTATGAAGAAAGGGAGACATTTACTAAGTAGTGCACGAGAATGTGATTTTTGAAACACTCTTAAGATTTCTTTAGGTGATTTATATTTATTTACTTTGAAAAGCCATAAAATGAAATTGTGTACAGACATGAGCATTTGGAAGAAAGGGAGACTTTTACTGAGTAGTGCACGAGAATGTAATTTTTGAACCAACTTGTTTCATAACTTCAGCTTATAATTTTCGACACCTCTTGAAAAACTCATTGGTATAATATGGAAATATTTTGGTGACATTTATATGTTTTCGGTTTGGTGACATTTATTTGGCAAAAATTATATGCAAGTTATGAAGAAGTTCACAGTATTGTGCCAACGCCTGGAATGAAGTTCAAAGATGAAAACGAAATTTTTGAATTTTACAAGAATTATGCATACCAAGTCGGGTTTCCAGTCAGAAAAAGGAATTCAAGGAAGGGTGAAGATGGGATAGTACGATATGTATGCTTCACATGTAGTCGAGAAGGATGGCGAACCACTGCTACAAGTTCTTCTTTAAATCCTCAACCAACAATCTAAACTGGATGTAAAGCGAGGGTGACAACATGCTCGGAGATTAGTGGAGCATGGCGTATTAACACTGTCTTTCTCGAGCACAATCACAGAACAAGCCCATCTAAATCAAGATTATATCGATGTAATCGCGAAATTAGTGCTCGCATCAAAATACAGCTTGAAATAAATGACATCACTGGAATTCCATTGCACAAAAGTTTTAACTCCGCCGTAGTTGAAGCCAGTGGATATGACAAGCTGTCGTGCATTGAAAAGGATTGTAGAAATTTTATCAACAAAGTGAGACGGTTAAGACTCGGTAAAAGAAACACCATTGCAATTCAAGCATTTTTCTCAAAAAATGCAAACGAGTTCTCCTGGCTTCTATTTCAGTATAGATTTAGATGACGATTTTCGGTTGAAGAATGTCTTCTAGGTAGATAACAGGTGCATAGAAGCTTATAAAGAATTCGGTGATGTGGTTACGTTTGACACCACATATTTGACTAACAAGTATGATATGCCTTTTGCTCCATTTGTGGGAGTTAATCATCATGGGCAGTCCACACTTCTTGGTTGCGGTCTAATTTTGAACGAGGATACATCGACTTTTGTATGGCTGTTTAAGACATGGTTGGAATGCATGCACGGCAAAGCCCCAACTGGAATTATAATAGATCAAGATCGGGCTATGCAAAATGCCATTGAGATCATCTTCCCAAACACGCGACACAAATGGTGTTTGTTGTATATCTTAAAGAAGTTACCAGAAAAGTTCGGCAACCATAGGCAAAAAGACTCTATTATGTTTAATGTACACGTGTTGGTGTATGATACACAAAGTCCTCAAGAGTTTGAGGAAAAATGGCATACAATGCTTGCACGTTATGAATTGGAAGAACATGGTTGGTTGACTGGACTTTACAATGTGAGAAGTTGTTGGGTGCCATGTTACTTGAAAATATCATTTTGGGCTGGTATGTCAACCACTCAACGAAGTGAGAGCATAAATGCATTTTTCGATGGATATGTTCATTCAAAAACTACCTTGAAGCAATTTGTAGAGCAATATGAGCGAACACTGAGATGTAAAGTTGAAAAGGAGTTTCAAGCAGATTTCAGATCATTTTCGCAGATGGTCCCTTGTGCAACAAGGTACGATATGGAGAAACAGTTTCAGTCCATGTACTCAATCTCTAAGTTCAAAGAGTTCCAACATGAGTTTACAGGAAAGGTGTATTGTGAGATCGTGAGTGGAATAAAATCATATTTTGAGCCTAATCACGAGGTTCGTAAGGATATCATTAGCAATGAAGGTATGAAGAAACAAGTATTTACAGTTTCATTTCGTAGGGATATATGTGAATTTGAATGCAGTTGCCACTTGTATGAGTTTAGAGGAATTGTTTGCAAGCATGCCATCGCAGTTCTAATCCGCAATGATGGTGTTAATGCCGGAAAAATATGTATTGAAGAGATGGAGACGAGATGTGAACCGACCTTACACAAGGGTTCCCGTCAATTACGATGGGTTTTATTAGTAGTGCCGAGCAAGTTAGATATGAGCAACTTTGCAGTGCATTTACCAAGTTAGCCGATGTGGTTGCATATGACAAAGAAAGCAGTAGGAGAATTATGGATTTGATCGTGTTTGAAACAACAGAAGAATCTCGTCCGAAGTCTACTATTGTGGGCTCTCAATGCATTGACTTAGTTGAATGTGCTAGCGGAAGCATATTGGATCCGAAGTACACAAAACGTAAAGGAGCCCCTAGAAAGCTTCGTAGAAAGGGCCATCTAGAAACTAGTTCGAGCAAATCGAAAAGTTCTTGAAAGGTATGAAAATTATTCATGAATTGTTAACATACTTTCGCCTTCATTTTTCGTATTATTTTGTCTGATTAGTGTGTAAAGAAGTTTAATTATATTTTCCATTTATATAGGTGCCCACGAACCGAACAAAATCAAATATATGTAAAAGGCAGAAGAAAGGTGTTTCATCCACGCTCACTGTTGTAGACGCTGGGACACAGGATAGTATGGGGGGCGAAACTGATGTTGCATAAGCAGGAATTGTTTTGACATTTTGGGGGTTGTATATGCTATTGGTATTTCAACATTTATTTTGGTTTATGGGGGCCAAATGTGGTGTAATGTAATTTGTATTTATCTTGGTTTTTTGGGGGCTGAAAATGATGTTGCATAATCAGGGAATATTTTGGTTTTTTGGGGCTGTATATGCTGTTGTTAGTTCAGGATTTTTTTTGGTTTTTGGGGGCCACATATGCTGTAATTGATGACAGAACCTGATGCTATGTACTAGTTCTTGTTTCTGTGATTTTATCAATGTAAATATAATGGCTGTGGCTATAAGATTTCATCTCATTGCTGTGCAAATTTGTTCCTGCATTATTCCTTTCCGTCTAGCCACGCTCACTTGAATTGTTTTCATTACATATTCAAAATAAGTACATCCTTAGTAATTAGATCCAAAGTAATTAAATCCAACAAAACATAGTCATTACATCCAACAAAACAATCATTACATCCAACAAAACATACTACATCCAAAGTCATTACATCCAACAAAACAATTACATAAACAGTTAACCAATTACAAACCTAAACAATTACATAACCATCCACTTCAACAATCACATCCACAAACAACTACATAACCATCCACTTGAACACTACATGCTAGTTTTCATTCCTTTAGCATTGCCCTTCCAATACTCGTTTCCCCTTGCGAATAGTTATGCTCATGGAAATCTCCAAGTTGTCCTCATCCGTAGACACTTTAGTTAATTCTTTGAACATATGCGACAAATCATCCAAACAATCTTTCGGCTTCGAGTCGCCACTTGATTCACCTTTAGTATGCAATTGATATTCTTCAGCGGGTGACACATTACTCCACTTGAAATGCTTGCAGTCTCGAGTACAACAATGGAACATCTTTCCTATGTTTTCAGTATTCTTTTCCACCTCCATCCACTTCACAAAACCCTCGCCACATTTTGGACATGCTCTCTTTTTCGGGCAGTCCAACAACATCATCCAACTTGTCTGCATTTCTTTATTCTTTCCTGCCATCAAACAATACTAACACAACCACAAGAACCAAATAAGCAATCGAACATTAAACACAGTTTTGTTTTCTCTAAATGATATGAATCAAACTTGTTCAATTGTGGTACCCTGTCTGAACTGTAATTGACAATTCACAAGGTTTAAAATCTAAACTGGAAAAGTAAAAAAAAATGTCAAATACTTCTAGCAGAATTTAGACAGTGTAATCGCACTTTCATAAATTCAAAACGAGCAGAATTTAGACAATTATGTAGAATATTGAAGTATTAAAGCAGGAAAATAGAATTTACAGGAATAAAAACAGAACCACTCTTTGTTGCGTTACTTTCACATATTGAAAATGTGCAGATTTTAGACAAGTATGTAGAATATTGAAGTATTAAAGCAGAAAAATAGAATTTACAGGAATACAAATAGAACCACTCTTTGTTGCCTTAAGACTCTATTTTTCAAAAACCAAAACACACGGCAGGGGTATTCAGGAACCAGAAAAATAGAGTACTCAACACTTATTCTCACAATTTAGCCCCAATTTAGGCCAAAATTACCCCAACTGACGTCAATATCGGATTGCAGTTGACAACCCATCTGCGAAGCTAAAATTCTCACAATTTAGCCCCAATTTAAGCCAAAATTACCCCAACTAACGTCAATATCGGATTGCAGTTGACAACCCATCTGCTAGGCTAAATTTCTCACAATGAAGCCCCAATTTAGGCCAAAATTACCCCGTCGGCCCAGATGTTCATGTGTTATCGGAAAGTCATGGTTGGAATGACGTATACTAACCTCGATTTCTTTCGGCCCGTCGCAACGCTTATGGTTCTTCACAGCGGGAGATCTATGGTGTAGAGACAAAGGCTCCGGCGATAGATCGATGATGTAGAGAGAAAAGCTCCGACCGATTTGAGATGGAAATGTGAAATCGAGATCTATGGTGGAGGCAGGAAGTGATGGGGTCTGAAGACTAAGCGATGGTGTTGAGAGAGGCTCCGGCCAACTTGAGAGAGAGATGAAATCGAGATTCATTTCAATTTGGGTGTGAGGGATTGTTTTTAAATTTAATTCTCTCGCGATATTTTTGTGAGATTTTGACACAAATTAATTTTTGATATTTTGACTATTGAAGACGACAACTCAGCAAGTGTAAAAGATTGTGTAATATATTGTGTATGTGTAGACAAATCCTATAAAAATTGCAACCAAATCTCTGAATTTCTCGAAGATAAACAAAATGGACCCCATGAATTTAATGTGGCATCTAGGCGCCAACTCCCTGCCAAAACTGAACAATTGGTTTCATTTTTGAACGTGCACAAAAAAGATGTAGAATTTAAAACTTTAAAGAGGGTGATATGGTGATGATCTATCTATACAAAGAGAAGTTTCCAACAAGCATATATTTCAAGCTCAAAAAAAGAAAAAAAAAAATGAGCCTTATAGCATCTTTAAGAAAATGCCTACAAAATCGACTTGTCACAACACTTGGGCATACATCCAACATTCAAATCGTGAAGATCTAGGTGGTCCTTAACAAACTCAAGGTGAGGTTTTTCATGGGGGATGAATTGGTGCAAATTATTTACTTATTTTAATTAAAGAGTCAAAGGAGTCATTGTTTAGTTATACGCAAATCTTTGTTTAAGTTTTAATTATGTTTGAAAATACAGGTAGAGTCAATAAGTCTACTTGTTTCTCTAGATTTAATTTAATCCGTTCCAACTACTACCTCTACTCTATCTTCGTATGCTATTCTCTTCCCAACCAAATTGAAAGAGCTCCATCCCGAGCATGGCGAAAAGTCACACCGCTCACTAATCCAATGTTATCCATGTTCAAGCTTTCAAAGCGTTGGAAATTACAAACGTTTTTCGCCGAACTAATGTCTTTTATGCCTTCACCCCCCAAAGTTAGAAAAATGAGGATGTCTAAAAATGCTGAAAGTCATGTCAAGTATATGGAAGTAATTTGTGCACTTAAAAAAGTTTATATAATGGGAATAAAGGAGAGAATTTTATTTGAAATAAAATACCAAATTTGTTATTTGTTTGTCTGGGTGGGATTCTCATCAAATTTTAAGCAAAATTTCAACCATTGGAAATGAAGTGGATCCCTATGTCACCGTCACGATCCATTTCAGTGATCATCCGAATTGTCAAATAATGTGGGCGTGTAAAATGATAGAATTGTCACTCCATGATTTTATATTTGCACATAAATAAAGGACAAGATGGTAATTGACAAAAATCAAATAACATTAGAATGGTCAAATTTTGTGGGTGCCTACAAAATAGCAGAGGTGGTCCCCATTTCAGCGGTATAAAAATCAATTCATTGTAAAATAATAGTGCTCCCAGACAAACACTAAATCTTGCTTCATATTTTAAGCTTTTTTCTTAAATTCGTAAGGAAATTTAGACTGTGAACAATGGTTGGAGTATTGTATTTTGTTTACACAAATCTACGACAACTAGTGAAATATGCTGTAGTTTGGTAGAGATTGAAATCAAATTTTTAGTAAATTTTGATAAAAAAATGATTAAATGTGTGGTTAAAAAAATATGAATTTCGTAAAATGTGTGTTTAAAATGAGTTGTTGACTTTGATTTAAATTAAAATTAATTTCTACCAAACAGAGGCGTAATAAGTTTCAAAACTCAAAACCATTACTTTTCAAGTTCAACCAATAGCAAAATAACTCAATTTGAAGTGGAAGCCATAAAAACAAGAAAAATCCAGCATAGGTTCTTTACAAGACCAAAATCCAAAGGAACATATGATGTAGTAAATGAGACTTATATAGTGATTTGAGATATTGATTAGACACGAGTAGCAAATAAAAAAAAGAGTTTTGCTTTATGTACATTATTTTTGAAATTGAGTTGACATTGTACGGGTGAAGTTCATAATTAAAATAATAGTGGACCCCATATATTGTGAATACAATATAAAAAATAATGTACAAAAACAAGTACACTCAGTCTAATTCATAAAATATATATATATATATATATATATATATATATATATATATATATATATATATATATAATGTGAAATCCCTTAATACCATATTCATTGTCTTCACAAATGGTATTGATAGATTTCAGGATAAACATAGTCTTCCTTAACATGAATATCAATGGGAGGAGGTGGAGAATAGCAAAGCGCCAATGATTTTTACTGAAGCTGATTGCAAATTAATTAGTAGATTCTCACTTCGTTTATTACTATGCTTCTGACATTACGGGGGTTTCGTAATAATTATCGGATTACAATTTAATTTCACAAATAACCATTGAAGTTTGGGCAAAATTTTAAATTGGTTTGTAAAGTATTTTTTTTTGAATTATTTATCACTAAAGTTAATTAGCCTATGTTTTGCCCCCCATTTTTACAAAAACTCCATTTTCTCCAAATTCATTTTTAATCACATATTTTCGTATAGTATAATTTTACATGTAAATTGAAAGCTTTCATTTCTTTTTTAACCATACATTTTTTAAAAAAATCACAATTCCTAAATACATTTTCTTACAAAAAAATGGGGGCTCAAACATGGGTTTAGTGTAGTGGTTGAAGTTCAACACTATCAATTACAACTAGGGTGAAACTTCAATGTCCCAATTGTGATTGGGGGAGAAAATTATGTGTCCTCTGGCGTTATAAATTTGCATAGAGGAATGGACACGTAGTCGCTTTATCGAAATCCAAATGGAATGATCCAATTACTTTTAAATAAAAGATAAGCGACTTTATTGCTTCATATTGAAATCGAGTGACCTGTCTATTTGATAGATGAAATTTGGGTAAAAATAAAATGAATTATAGAGAATTGAATTGCTTAAAATTTGTTTTATTGAGAATTGTAATTAAAAGTATTTGATTGATATAATTTTTCGCCTAATCCGTTTGACTTTATTTTTCATGCAAATAGTTTGTTTTTGAGATAAATTTTTTTACAATTGAGGATAAAATTGTTTTAGATTGTCCGATTGCAAATTAATTAGTAGATTCTCACTTCGTTTATTACTATGCTTCTGACATTACGGGGGTTTCGTAATAATTATCGGATTACAATTTAATTTCACAAATAACCATTGAAGTTTGGGCAAAATTTTAAATTGGTTTGTAAAGTATTTTTTTTTGAATTATTTATCACTAAAGTTAATTAGCCTATGTTTTGCCCCCCATTTTTACAAAAACTCCATTTTCTCCAAATTCATTTTTAATCACATATTTTCGTATAGTATAATTTTACATGTAAATTGAAAGCTTTCATTTCTTTTTTAACCATACATTTTTAAAAAAATCACAATTCCTAAATACATTTTCTTACAAAAAAATGGGGGCTCAAACATGGGTTTAGTGTAGTGGTTGAAGTTCAACACTATCAATTACAACTAGGGTGAAACTTCAATGTCCCAATTGTGATTGGGGGAGAAAATTATGTGTCCTCTGGCGTTATAAATTTGCATAGAGGAATGGACACGTAGTCGCTTTATCGAAATCCAAATGGAATGATCCAATTACTTTTAAATAAAAGATAAGCGACTTTATTGCTTCATATTGAAATCGAGTGACCTGTCTATTTGATAGATGAAATTTGGGTAAAAATAAAATGAATTATAGAGAATTGAATTGCTAAAATTTGTTTTTATTGAGAATTGTAATTAAAAGTATTTGATTGATATAATTTTTCGCCTAATCCGTTTGACTTTATTTTTCATGCAAATAGTTTGTTTTTGAGATAAATTTTTTTACAATTGAGGATAAAATTGTTTTAGATTGTCAAAAAGTAAATTTTTATTTTTTATTTTTTTGGTGTTCGTTTGACTTTTTTACATGAAAATTGTCAATAAAAGTGATAATTTTTTCTTTTATCATTGAGTCTAGAATTTGTTCCCATTACCCAAAAAAAACTTGAATTTGTTTTCCCACCAAAGTGGTGGAAAAATATTTTCCTCAAAAACAAAGAAAATGCACATGTGTGAGCAAAAATAGGAAAATCAATTCTATGAAAAATTTGTACTATCAAGTATCAAAAAGTTGGAAATGAAATTTGAATTCCTAGTTTTAAGGGAAAAAAAAAGGGTTATCACACATACCCTTATTGCAGTATATGTAATTTCAGGCTTAGGTAGGAATTTTTTCTTTTCGTTTGTTGCGGATGATCCAAGTCTAGTCTAGGAGGATGACTCTCTAAAGGACTAAGAGGACTAAGGTGAAAGTACGTGACCTCCAGTGTAATTAATTCAATAAAGTAGTGAGAAAATTTCAAATATGTTGTAGTAGTGGGGCACTTATGAAAATTGTTAAATATAGAGGGCTTCTGCATGATATTTTCTAAAGAATAAAAATCTTTCCGGCCAATATTAAACCCCTCACCTTCTTACGCCACCCAGTTTACACACACACAGATTCACAGTTCTCTAGGTTTCTTCGCTCATTTATCCTCAACCCCCTCATTCCACCCACCCACTAAACCCCCAAAATCTGAAAACCCTAGAATATTGCAAAATTTTAATATATTCAGGAGTTTAATTAGAATCCAGCATATTCTACTGTCAATAAGTTAAAATTTTGAATTTGAATGGCGTCTTCGCCGGCGAATTTGTGGGTATTGCTGGGGCTAGGGCTGGCTGGAATACTCATAATGACTAAGAAGCTGAAGAGGGTCGTGAAAGCTGATTTTGGGGCGTTTATTGAGCGGCTGGAGCTACTGCCGCCGCCTCAGCCTCCCCTCCCAAAGCCCCCCACCCCCTTACAGGCCTCTCCTTCGCTGTCTCTGATGTGTAAGCACTTTCATTTTTCTTTCCCTATATAATAACTATCTACGGTGTACTTTTGAGGGTTTGTTTTGGTTGAATTATTTTTTACTGGAGTAGCCGATGCTTGGAATTGTTGCTTTTATCTATCTGGTGTCTGTTTTATATTTGAGAATTCATTAAAAAGAAAATTAGACGCTGTGTGAAAATATAATCTCAAAGGACTCATGGTGGAGTGTTGGTGCCAATTCTTTCTATGTCCCATTTTATGTACATTTTCTTTTCCTGCAAAATTAATAAAATATTGCCAGCTCTTTATGAAAGAAAACATTTCTTCACCTTTACATTCTTTTTTCTTCTTCTTATGCTATTGAGCAGCGTTTCCATTTGACTTTTGTAGGGATCAAGTGTCCCTTTTCCACTCTTCACATTGGTTAGTTGCTTGTATGTATGTCATAGTTGTTATTTTCTTTTCTTTGTCCGACGGAGTTAAGGTTAATTGAATGAATTGAAGTTACTTTAAAGAGAAACTTTTTGGTAACGTATTCTTCAAATCCTAGTAGTCCTAAGGAGATTGTTGCGAAGAGCTACCCAAAATGGAGAGAGCAGAAACTGAGGAACTGCCAATAATGATTTTGAATTTCGATGATCTGAAAGCTAACATGATGTGCTTTTTCTTATTGCTACAACATGATTTTAGTGAAAATTTTGTTTGTGAAAGAGGGATTTTTATTGATGTATAAAAAAGAAAAGAACTTGTCTTGTGCAAATTAATTAGTTATTGGCCTCTATTTTTTAGTATTTACAGAGATGAATTAGGGTGTTGGAATGTATGGGAGTAATGACCCAAGTAAATATCTTCTATAATTACACTAGTCAGGGATAATTCATTAGGCGCGGCAGAAAAAACCTTTTGGGTGTATAACAATCCTTTTTTTAAGAATTTGGTAATGACTGCTGTTTTGAATAGCAAATGTTTTCTTAAAGAAATAATTATGATATTGTACTACAGATTTACTTCTAAGATTTTTTTTTTCTTTTTTAAGTATGCTCACTTCCTCAGATGTACAAACATAATGCCTGCTTTTTGCTTAATGGTTTGTCATTTTGTGTAGGATGCTTATTCAGGGTGTTGCTCTGCCTTCCTTACTCTCTCTCTTACAAGAACATTTTTTTTATTCTTATAGTCAACATCTAAGTGCACATATTCAAGTCATATTATTATATGAGACTTCATATGTTGAAATCATTAAATTTTACAAATCTTGATTGCCAGATTAGATATTGAAGGATATCTGACTAGCTTTGGCAATCCAGACTGGTCCAGGACTCATGAGGCTGCTTCTCGTACATCTCCTGTGGTTGCTTCCCTTATTGATGGAGGTGCAGCATGTGTTGGAAAAACTGTCGTGGATGACATGGCATTAGGGTTTGTACCTTATCCTCACTCTTTCTAAGAATGTATTGACTTTAAGGGCTTAAGCCTTTAACCTACTTACTTTTGATGCTGGTTTGTTATCCAACGATGCAACTATCTTCTTTTCCTTCTTTTCCATATTTGTTAATTCTTATTGTTCAGTAGTTTGCTAATCTTGTTTATTTCTGGGTTTTTCCCTGAATCTAGTATTAGTGGAGAAAATAAGCATTACGGAACACCCACAAATCCTGCCTCACCAGCACGAGTGCCAGGAGGAGCCTCTAGTGGTGCTGCTGTAGCCGTGGCTGCTAACATTGTTGATTTTTCTTTAGGTGAGATTCCACTTTACTTGTTTCTTCCCCGTCACTTTATCAGTTGATCTACAATGACTACTAGCATGGGATAAGGCTTTGTTGACTTGTATTTACAACGACTACTTATTTATAAGAGTCTTTTAAATCAGTTTTGAGTGGATAATGCGTTATTTAACATTCCCAACATCTTTCGACGAGTATCACTTCCCCATATACTTCATAACAAAAGAGAATAACACAATGTTGGAGAGAGATATCAGATTAGCTTTGATCATATTGTGAAGTTATGTTGGATATAACCACGTTCAGTTTTCCTTACTTCATTTCCCTATTACCATTACAAGGTCATCACTGACTAGGTGTATCTCTAGTTAATCCTCCAATTTAAGGTAATCTTCAATTCAAACGATCCATGACAAGGTTGTCGATATTAATTTCATAAATGTTCTTAGAAGTTGGTTTCCCCAAATTTTAGTAGTGGATTCGTCAAAATATTAGTCATAGAATTTAGCTCCATATGAATATCACTTCGAACAACCACCTACCAAAGTCTTAAAGCTTGAGAGAGGGTGGAATTGATATATTTATCTTCACTTTGCCTGTAAAATTTATGTGAAAGGAAACCTGGCCTAGACTGGCCGGTCGGTCTGGAAACCAGCAACTCGGACCGTAAACCGGTCGGGTACAATAATTTGATTGAAATGCAAGTGACTGTGTCAAAATTGGGTTTGATCGAGTTAACCGGTGGTTTTTATATTAAATAGCCGGCCCGGTTGACCGGTTTAACTGGTTTTCAATATTATCCTTAAAATTTTTGAATCCAAGACTTGAACCTTGGACCGCTAGGTTAGATGAAGACCACCTAGCCATTGTATCATATTAGTTTTTGGTTATTTTCGTGCAATAGTATATATGTATCTCATGAATCATTTATAATTTTTTAAAAATATTTTGAAAATAATTTTAGTCCGACACTTTAATTTATTTCATAGACTTGTTATGTATGGAAATATTAATTAAAATTAAGATGAATTGAATATGTAACAAAATAATTTAAAAATATATAATAATTAATAATAAATAATTTTAAAACTTTAATTGTCTTCGAAAATTTTAAATTTTTTATATAATTTATAATTATGGGTTCGACCCGTAATCAAAGACCCAGTACTTCGACAGGGTCAATGTCCGAGTCGGCTTTAACAACTATGGTTGGCAGTAACTTCGAAATTCTAAAATCATTAAGGACGCTAATAAACTTTTTAGAGCAGTAGATAAACAGTGACTTTCCCATGAACAAATTAATTGAGGTTGAAGAAATGAGAACTTTCGAAGACGAAGGGCAAATGGTGGGCACTTTTACTTTTGGAAATGCAAGGCATATGCGCCGAGGAGGTGTCGTCACATGCCTCTGCTCGGTGTTTATAGATTAATGAATTATGCATGTGCATAAAATTGAATGAAATTTTAGAAATGCCATGAATAATAGAACATCAGAGTGGGTTCACTGATAATATAATGAGCAGTCAGTCAGAAAAGGAATAAATCACAATATTCTATATTTTGAAACAAGATTGTAGACAGTTGGCTTTATATCTAGCATTAAAATCACTGAAGTTATGTGCACTTGATTCGGGGGTAAAAATGATGATAGCAAGCAAAGTGTTAATTTATGAACACGAGAAATTTCCTTTTCAGTTATTTTGTTTTATTTTTCTTTCTTGAAATTACGTTCCTTCAGCCAGTTGACCGTTTCATTCAAGGGGTGTGTCGTATCTCACGGCATCTTCTACCCTTGTCTTTCTAAAAAATGCTTTTACTTAAATTACTTTCAACACTGTTTCATATATTACTTGTTAATTGGTGATAATGCTTTTGGGCTTTCTGCTTACTGTTTCCACTCTGCCACTCAGTTTACTCTCTATATTCCTTACAATCAAACATTATCATATACGGTAGGTTGTTCACTGGGAATCATTGGGTGGATTCTGTATTAGATGCTGTGAACATTAAATAGCGTCCCTTGTACCCTTATTATCCATCACGTATCTATGCTTGTGGTCAGCTATTGTTTTCATGTTCTGCTGTTATGCAGATAGAGAGCACCTGAAACTTGTCTGTGCTTTACAGCAAGGAAGCTAGAGGAGATGCCTTCTCATCCTGGGATTTTTTAAAGTTATACCTGCAACACAAATCCAATAAAATGTGAAATAAATGGAGGGGAAGAATAATTATTAATGGCATTTCATTACTATTTCTTTGAATATGACTGCTTATCAATTTTTTTCATTCCACCTCATCCTGTCCTAAATATGATTATACACACTGGATCTGATATTGGCATCTAGGGCCTATTTGTTTTCGGTTCTTTTAGTGTTTGTGTAATACGAGAAGGCATGTTTGATTATTATGATACACGGTTGACTTCAATACTTGCATAAATAGGAATTTTACCTTGTGATGCAAGCTATCTTGTAAATGATTGCAACTAGTAAGTGGTATAAGGATTTTATGGCAGTCTTGAATTTTCTTTAGTCTGTTTTATCTTTTAGGAAAAATGTCTTGGAGAAGTTTTTGATGTTAGTTTGGATGAGACTGTGAGAATACAATGAAAATATTCTTACTTAATAATGAAGGTGGATTCTGTTATCTAATGCTAGAAATTTTCCAAAGTGGTTGTGTTTTGCATAGAATTACAGAGAAGCAGAAATTTTTTGCTGCTTAGCTTGGTCTTCTATAAGATTTCCTTCTTAATCTTGACTAAATTAACTCCATTTAATGGAAATTCCATTTTTATTTTAACCTGTAAAAAAATCATCATATAAGCATCTGCTTGATTTATCTGATTTTTGTAAGAAATTAGTATTTTTGATTTGTCGCTTTGCTTTATAGTTAATTACTGTAAATAAAACATGGCCAACGAACTTCTTAATGATCTTGCAAGATTGAAGTATAACAAGTTCTGCAGCACCACAAAACATCTTGCTAGTTTACAAGTTCTTGCATGGTGTTTGTTCAGGATAATCTTTGACGTAACAGGGAAATTTGTGCTTTTTGTGCTCTATACATGGGACTGTTTATGGACTTAAAAGTTGCTGGTACTTATTTTTAGATTAGTGAGGTGTGATAATACTTATTTTATTACTGAAGGCAATTGTTACATTACGGTGACCTCATCTTATTTAAGGTGGAGGGTTGAAATTTTTGTCATTAGAATTTTTAGTAACAAGCTGAAAATCCTTCTTGTAAAATATCTAAGTTTCACTGCCACATTCATATAATGCATATTAATATATAAAATTTTGACAAAATGAGTTCTAATCCAGAGTTTATGTGGAGCTTATTATGTATGGGTAAGGCTACATGTGTCTAGCCATTTCCAGATCCCGCGTGGCCAGAACTTTGTGCAGTGAGTGCATCCTTTCTATTAATGAACCAATATGAAGAAAACTACAATAAACATCAATACTGTCTGTGTAGATAGTATTTGCCTTTTTCTTTGACAAGAATAACTTACTGGTTGATAATTCCATCTATCTATTGGTTGTTTTCATTTTTTTTTTTTATATTCCTTCTCATGTTGAGAAACTTTGGATCGCTAATTATTTTCTATGCTTATTACATTTGTTGTTAAGGTCCCGTTTGATTCTCATTATTTGTAGAATGAGAATGAAAATTATAGTCGTTATGAGCTTCACACAAGAGATGAGAAATTTAAAATGGTGGCTAGATGTAATTGATAACTGTCATATTTTTCATTTTTATGGACGATTAATGGGAAACAAACGGGCTCTAATTTTTTTGTTATATATGCTGTTCATCAATGTTAAGAGAATTAAGATGTATCCTTTACTTTGTCTGTAGGATTTAAAGAATCTCACTCATAAAAAATGTAATGAACTTTTTTTTACTATTCTTTTGGTCTTTATAACCATCATTTAGTGTTTCTATCTTAGAGTAATTCATGATTAATTAGTTGTCTATGTCAGGTATTGACACTGTTGGTGGTGTGCGAGTGCCTGCTGGATATTGTGGTATATTAGGTTTTCGGCCATCTTATGGAACCGTCTCACTTTCTGGGGTAATTCCTGTTTCCACAAGTCTTGATACTATAGGTAAGTATTTTTGAACAGGATTTCAAAAAATGGCTGTCTCCTAAATTTTGAAAGTTGAGGTGTTGGTACATTTATTATCATCTTCATAATAGGGATACTAACTCTTTCACTTCAGCATCACGCTAACAAGTTAAGTTAGAATGTTAGTATTGATTGTGGTTCTCATATTTCAGCAAAGAGAAAAAAAGAACAATAGTAATTTCTAGTAAAACTGTTCTGTCATGTTCTATCTCCTACTTATCGGCCATATCAGGGAAAAGGCACCAACTTTGAGGAGAAATCTTTGCTGTTGAAGGAAGCGTGGCTATTTTCTTGATTGCAATCATCCTTGAACATGGAATTAGGCAGCTATTACAAATGCAAAAGCAAGCAAAAGTAACACAGGATTACGGACAGCTTATCTAAATTGTTTTTTCCAAGAGCTCCAGATAAACCAAAATATCAAGATCACACGTAGCTTTCATGTTAAGTGCCCTGTAGGCTGCCCCTCTACTACTTCCTAATACCAGTCTAATCTATTAATTGTTGTACATTCTTGAAATAAAATTAGTCTATCACTTTCATCTGGAATACAAGTATTGATTTTTGTAAATATGGGAGTGTGAAAATACATTAATTTCCTTCTTAAAAAGGATAGTGACTGTGGGACCTTCTTAAGAAAGAAATATGACATTCATTTTGGGATGTTGCCTCTGTTCATCTAACATTAAGGGTTTGTTTGGTACAATTTATTTTGAATTTTTTTTTGCTCAAACTCATTTTCAATCACACATTCTTCCAAGAAAATAAATTTGCACGTGGACTCATAACTTTTCTCTACTTTTTAACCACGCATTTTCCCAAAAAATCAATTTTCATTTTAAATAATTTCTCCCAAACAAACATTGAAAGTTACTTTTCTATTCAATAAAAGTCAAATATTAATTTCAACAATACTTTCACGACTACTACCTTATAATCACACTTTTTGTGGGACCTAATACTATTCCTCGTAAAAAAAGTTACTAATAATTTACCTCATCTCATCTGCAAATGTCCATTTTAGTTTTTCAACAATTTTGATTCACTTTTCATTTTATATTTACCCTAACTTGATGGAAGGTCATGTCCACAATCATACTATCATTTAATTTACTACTACCATGTTGTTATTAAGAACCATGAATTGCAGGATGGTTTGCGAAGGATCCGAGCATACTTCGTCGTGTTGGACACGTGCTATTGCAGGTTCCATATGCTACCCCACGTAATCCTAGGAACATTGTGATAGCTGATGACTGTTTTCAGTTATCAAAACTTCCTGTCACTCAGGTGGTGGTCAACTCCATGGAAAAGCTATATGGAAGTATGTTCTTTTACTTCATTTGTTCTCAAGTCATCTGTGTTTGAATTCATTATTTTGGATAATTAAATTTCTGGGTTGTTTCTGAGGATTACCTTTTTCCAGGGCAAGTATTGAGGCATGAGAATCTTGGTGACTATCTAAACTTGAAGGTTCCAAGCTTAAACGCATTTAATGTTGGGAAATCAAATGGTGAAGCAAAATCTTCTTCCATAAGATTATTAGCCAATATCATGCAGATGTTTAGGAGGTGAGGCTGTTAAGTAGTCCCAATTAAATGATTTCTTTTAATTTAATCCAATCTATTTATTATGCTTTGATATTTTTCAAGTACTCCCTCTACTCCTATAATAGTGGTGACTTTGATTTCAATTGGTATTTTTATATAAAGTGTACGGACTAGTACAATTTCTCAAATTTAACCTTCAGTTGGACCCATTTTAAAAATGAAGAACTTCAGTCCATTGATAGGATCCTGACTATAATAGAAAGATAATAGAAATATGTAAAACTGATGAAACGTATTCCAACTCTAATGCAAAGGAAATAAACGGTATTTGGCATTCGAGAGGCCAATTCTCTCCCCTAGATCCTTCTCCATATTTTTCTCTCCTTCCTTGTTCTTTTCCTTCCTCTTTATGGGCGATTCCTTACTGTAGCATATTACACTTGTGACCCTCTAACAAACCAAGTGAACCTTCTAGAATATAAATGATTTGGTTGCAGCTATAGGACTGGGAGTCTATCATTACTTGCCGCCCCAAAATCCACCTTGTCCTAAAGGTGGAAGCTATTGCTGTCTTGGTCAATTCATCATGCAGCCAAGCCATTTTCCTTGCAAGCACTCCAGTCATGGTCACCACTGGGATGAAACTTTTCAGCCCTTTGAAGTGGATATGTAACACCACATATCCCAACTTGTTATAAGTATGGACCCACACATATCTCCACATTGGTATGATATTGTCCACTTTGGGCCTGGACCCTCATGGATTTGCTTTTGGGCTTTACCCCAAAAGGCCTCATACCAATGGAGATATATTTCCACACTTATAAACCCATGATCCTCCCCATTTTTATCCGATGTGGGACTTTGGTCGTATACCCAACAATCCTCCCCTCGAACAAAGGACCACCGAGCCTCCCCTCAAACGATCATCTATCCGTCCATCTTTCTCACCAAAAGCTTGCTCTATCCAGATCAACTTCTCTCCACCGCGTTTGGACGCACACCTTACGTGAAGCATCAGGAGCACACCGCCTGTCCATAGAGCTCATCAACGGATCCCATCGCGAGCTAACCGAGGCACCACCTTCGTTTGGCATTCCAATTATTCATCCACATGGCCAATTTTTTGGGAATTGGCTCTGATACCATGAAAATAATACTAACGAATTTGATAAACCAAAGGAGAATAATAATTAGGAGAAGAAGGAGAAAACATTGTTGAGCCACCAAAAATTAGGGCTAAATGTAAAGTGTAAACAATAGAATGAGTTTATATACTACAATACTAAGGAAATATAAAAGACAAAACTACCCTTAAACTAATGTATATTTATTACATTAACATCCTCCCTCAAACTCACGATGCTACAGTAAGAAGCAACGAGAGTTTGTCAAGAAGGAAACGAAAACGATGAACCGGATGTGATTTCGTGAAGAAGTCAGCAAGCTGCAACGATGAAGAAACAAATGGTAGGGAAATAGTTCCAGTCTGCAGATGATGGCGAACCAGATGACAGTCAATCTCAATATGCTTCGTGCGCTCATGAAACACAGAGTTGTGAGAAATCTGAATAGCACTTTGATTATCACAATACATAGGGGTTGGTGAAGACGAATGGACACCCATGTCTGCAAGTAACCATCGTAACCACACAATCTCAGCGGTGGTGGATGCCATAGCTCGATCATTGGAAAACAGCAAAGCGCGCCAAGTTGTGCAAATTTGGTATTGAACACATACACGAGGAGATATCAGAAGGGTACGAATGAGGGGAACCAAATGAATGATAGAGCTTTGGTGGTGTGGGTAGAAGGCGCTAAGGAGGGGGCTGTCAACAGTGAGGCGGCGGAGATAGGGAGGGATGAGGGACCGTCGAAATGGGTTTTCCAAAAAATTGTTGAATTCAGCAAGATGGTAGGGGTGTCTTGTGATGGGTATGAGGATAGGCTCTTGCAACTATTCGAGGAACTGGAGGCTAGTAGAGGACAGGGGGCGGGTACACTAGGAGAGAAGACAAGAAGAAAGGGTGACCGCGAGCTCAAGAGGCTTGAATGCTCGGTGAATTATGATGTAAAAGGAGGCGAGGCCAGAAGAGGATGGATGGGGAGGGTTGATGGAGTGTTAAGATGATGCCAAAAATCATTAGTTGGAACGTGAGGGGGCTTAATGAAGCAGGGAAAATGTTAGGTATTCGAAATTTGTTAAGGGGATGGAGGGCTGACATTGTTTGCTTACAAGAAACAAAGTTGGAAGGTGCTTCGAGAGCTGTTGTGAGTAGTCTATGGGGGGGACAGCATGTCGGGTATCAGTTTTTGGAATCATCGGGTGCCTCCGGAGGTGTGTTAGTTATGTGGGACACTAGACTCTGTAACATGGAGGAGGTAAGTGCAGAGCAATTTTCTCTTTCGCTTTTGTTTAGAAATATTGGGGATGGTTTTCGATGGATGTTTATTGGAGTGTACGGACCTACTGCGGATGGAAATAGAGGGGGTATGTGGGATGAGTTGACTGGTATGATGGCTTGGTGGAACCTCCCAGTGTGCATTGGCGGGGATTTTAATGTGGTTCGATTCCCTACTGAGAGGTCGAGTGGTGGGAGACTGACAGGGGCAATGGAGGACTTTTCAAGCTTCATCAGGGACAATAGGTTAGTGGATCTACCGTTGAGCGGAGGAGACTTTACATGGTCATCTAATCGGGAATCGGCCTATTCAATCTCGTTTAGACCGATTCCTGGTCAGTGGGGAGTGGGAGGCTAAGTACTCAGATGTTATGCAGAGGAGATTGAGGAGGGTGTACTCCGATCATTTCCCTATTGCACTATTTGGGAACACGAGGGGTTGTGAAAGAAGACCGTTCAGGTTTGAGAAGATGTGGTTGAAAGTAGAAGGTTTTGGAGAGCGTGTACGAAATTGGTGGGATTCTTATGATTTCAAGGGGTCTTCAAGTTTTGTGTTAGATCAGAAACTGAAGGCTCTAAAAGGGGATTTGAAGAGGTGGAATGAAGAGGTGGTGGGCGATGTAAATTGTCGGAAAAATCAATGTTTTTCAGAAGTTGAAGAATTGGATAGACAAGAGGAGAGTCGAGGGTTGGAGGGGGAGGAGAAGGAGAGACGTGACGTGGTAAAGGGAGAGGTGGAGAAATTGCTGGAGATGGAGGAGATTGCTTGGCGCCAGAAATCGAGGGTCACATGGTTGAAAGAGGGTGATAAATGCACCAAGTTTTTCCACAGGGTTGCTAACTCTAATCGGCGCAACAATTCGATCACATGGTTAGAGGTTGACGGGATTACTTATGAGGACCCACAGGATATTGGGACTCAACTGGTGGACTTTTATCAGAACCTCTACCAGGAGCAATCCGAGTGAAGGCCACAGCTGGAGGGGTTGGATTTTTCCACTATTACCGAGGAGGATGCAAGATGGATAGAGAGACCATTTGAGGAGGACGAAATTAGAGGTGGTGTTTGGTATGAATGGCGACAAAGCCCGGGACCGGATGGGTTCTCGTTCTCATTTTATCAGGCTTGTTGGGAGGTGGTACGATCGGATATCATGGATGTGATCACCTATTTCTATGAATGTGGAAGGTTTCTGAGAAGTGCTAATGCCACTTTTATTGTGCTAATACCTAAAAAATCAGGAGTGTCTGATATTAAAGATTTTCGCCCTATAAGTCTAGTCAGTGGGATGTACAAGATCCTTGTTAAAGCTTTGGCAAATAGATTAAAGGAGGTGTTGGGAAAAGTGGTGTCTAAGTTTCAGAATGCCTTTGTAAAAGGGCGACAGATTACGGATTCTGTTCTTATAGCGAACGAATGTATTGACTCTAGAATACGTATGGGTGTTCTAGGTATGTTATGCAAGCTAGATATCCAGAAGGCATATGATCATGTGAATTGGGGGTTTCTTTTGTATATGCTTAAGAGGTGTGGCTTCGGAGATAAGTGGTGTAAGTGGATACAGTTTTGTATCTCAACGGTGTCATTCTCAGTTTTGGTCAACGGCACTCCCGAGGGTCATTTTCAGAGCAGCAGAGGTTTGAGGCAAGGGGACCCGCTATCTCCATTGCTGTTTGTTATTGTAATGGAGGCACTCAGTAGGATGATTGAGAAAGCGGTGAGGGAGGGTCTGTTAAGAGGTTTTACGGTTGGTCATATACAGGTTTCCCATTTGTTATTTGCAGACGATACGCTGATTTTCTGTGATGCGGAGGAGCAAATTAGAAACCTTCGTCGATTGCTTCTGTGCTTTGAAGCAGTTTCTGGATTGAAGATAAATTTGGGGAAATCCGAGGCCATTCCGGTGGGAGAGGTGCCTAACGTGGAGGAGCTGGCTGCTATATTGGACTGTAGGGTAGCGAAGTTGCCTATCACATATCTCGGCCTTCCATTAGGTGCACAATTTAAAAGCAGAATTATATGGAATGACATTATAGAAAGGGTGGAGAAGAGGTTAGCGGGATGGAAGCGTATGTATCTTTTTAAAGGAGGTCGACTTACACTCATTAAGTCTACTCTTTCTAATCTTCCTACATATTTTTTGTCATTGTTCCCTATTCCTGTTGCGGTGGCAAAGAGATTAGAGAGGATCCAAAGAGAGTTTCTGTGGGTTGGGTTGGGAGAGGAGAGGAAATTTCATTTGGTCAAATGGGGTGATGTTTGTTCCCCTATTACGGCGGGGGGTCTTGGATTAAAGAGCCTTGTTATATTCAATAAGGCACTGTTGGGCAAGTGGTTATGGAGATTTGGAGTGGAGAGGGAGAGTTGGTGGAGAGAAATCATAGGGGTGAAGTATGGTGTTATGGATGGAGGGGGGCTGGAGCACAGTGGAGGGCCGTGGCCCGTATGGGGTAAGCTTGTGGAGATATATCAGAAAAGGATGGAACGATTTTCAGACTAGATTGACTTTTGTAGTGGGAAATGGCGATAATGTCAGATTTTGGGATGATTGTTGGCATGGAGAATCAACCACTGAAGAAGAGGTTCCCTGCGCTACATCGCATTGCTTTGGAATCGCTGGCTAGGGTGATTGATGTATTAACTATACATAATGGGAGTCCTCACTGGAACATCACCTTCGGGAGGGGCCTACAGGATTGGGAACTGGATGATTACACGCTGTTTCTGACCTCCTTGCATGAGGTGCACATCAGGGTAGGAGAGGATGATTGTTGCAGGTGGAGGATTGCAGCAAACGGTATACTCTGTTCGCACATATTTTAGATCCTTGTTGGAACCTGTGGAGATTTTATTCCCGTGGAGGCGGGTTTGGCAATGCAAATTGCCTCCATGGGTGGCATTTTTGTTGTGGACAGTTTTGAGGGGACAGGTGTTAACGGTGGACAATCTCCGGAGAAGAGGTTGTTATGTTACAGGGTGGTGTTACATGTGTAAGAGGAATGGGGAGACGATTGACCACTTGTTCATTCATTGTGATGATGTGCGTTGGCTGTGGAACGATATTCTAGCCATGCAACATATGAATTGGGTGATGCCAAGGCATATAAGGGACGTGGTGCAAGCATGGAGAAGAAAGCTTCGAGACAAGAATAGTAAACTTGCTTGGGACCTTATTCCTGGTTGTATTGTATGGTGCGTGTGGAGAGAGAAATAACCGATGTTTTGAAGATCAAGCACGGTCGACAGAGCAATTCAAGGAATTATTTTATTTGACATTGTATAATTGGTATAATGCAGCGACTAGGAATCCGATAGAAGGGCTGCCAAACTTTATGTCATTTTTATCCTGTTTAAACTGATAATGCACACCTTGTGTATTATTATTATTATTTGATTAATAAAGCATTGATTACCTATCAAAAAAAAAAAAAAAAAAGAAGTGGGTAAACTTACTCAATCGAACAATTATCGCTAGTATAGTATCGAAGGCAACACCATAACCCGTTGCCTCTGCCAACAATTTGTCCAATTTTTGAATTCGACTTGCCGAAATAAGTGTATAGTTGATAGTATTTGTAGTTGACAGCAGAAATTGTTCAGCTAGTTCAGGGGCAATGAAGTTGTGGGTAGCCTCACAATAAATTAGGACCACCACTGGTCGTCCTAAAATCGACCTCTTGATTTTTATAATCTTTGGAGTAGTTAGACCCAACACTGAGTTAAAGGATAATTCAACCAATTCACCTAACTCATTCTCTTCCACCACTTCTATATTTTCTGATTGCTTATTCCACTCCTCTTGAACCACTAGGACCTGCAATTTTTTTTATTGTGATTGTACTTTTCTTCACAATAATAGCACAACCCTTTCTCTCTTTTCATCTGAAGCTTCTTAAAGTGCAGCCCTTCCTTTCCTGTCGCCAGCGAACGGACTGTGGTAGTGGGATTTCGGGGGTTCAATTGAGGTGTCGGGCGATTTGTGTGGCTTGGGTAAGAGTTAGATGGATTTTGAGAATTCTGTAGTAATGGGCGATATGATGGGTATGAGTTACTAGAATGATATGGGCTGGAGCTATTAATTTTAACCTTGTTTGGGTGAAAATTAGATTGGGCTTGCTTCAAGAACTCCTTTGACTCTTCTCCCATTTGGGCTAATTTCATAACCAAGCCCATAGGATATTTTATACGAACTCCAACCCTAATTTTAAGCCCAATTTCTTCCTGTTTCTTCATCATCGTGGTCTCCATCTCCTCCCGATTCATCCAGATCCACATTTTCTCCTCCTCTCCACAAGACCAATCGGCCAGATAATCTCTGACGAACACCGGCGTTTTCATTTGTTGACTTCGGTTTTCCGCTTTCGCAGACTCCTCACAGTGAATCCTTACAGTTGCACTTTCTCCTGCCACTTTGGATTTTAATGGAATCTCAGAATTTGCAGTGCTTTCAGCAGGATTGATTGCGAGTTCCTTTTTCTTCCTTTCATGTTCTTGTCCATCCAATTTCTTCATCATTAAATCCAACTTCTCCATCATTGAAGTCATGGCCTTATGAAATTCTGACTTCATGGACTCCATATCTTCCTGTAACTGTGATTGCAGTTCTTCCATCTTTGTCCCCAATTTATCAATTCGATCTTCTACTTGCTTTTCTTCATAAGATGTAATACCCCAGGGCCAGAATGGTTGCTCTGATACCATTTGATAGGATCCTGACTATAATAGAAAGATAATAGAAATATGTAAAACTGATGAAACGTATTCCAACTCTAATGCAAAGGAAATAAACGGTATTTGGCATTCGAGAGGCCAATTCTCTCCCCTAGATCCTTCTCCATATTTTTCTCTCCTTCCTTGTTCTTTTCCTTCCTCTTTATAGGCGATTCCTTACTGTAGCATATTACACTTGTGACCCTCTAACAAACCAAGTGAACCTTCTAGAACATAAAATGATTTGGTTGCAGCTATAGGACTGGGAGTCTATCATTACTCTATTTTCAATCTTCCCTACCCCCATCCCTACCGTGTCTGGATGACCGCTCACCACCATAGGCCCTAACCACCAAAGTGCTACCACTGTCTTCCGACATGACAATGACATCCCATGTTTTCGAACAAAGTAACAACAGAATAGGAGGTGAGGGAGATGGCAGAATAGGAGATAGAGAAAAAGAAGGGTGATTCTGGAGAGCAAGGTTCTGGAAATGGGGGGAAATGGCGAGTAGTTTGTGGAGAATGGAAATATGTCTGGTGGGAAAAATGGGTCCAGACAAAAATGATATTGGTGTGGGTTTTTATTGGGTCAGATATTGCTGCATTTGTCCATTTTTATTTTTTATTTTTTTGCTTCTTGTAGTTTTAATCTCATTCATGTTTTTCATTTCAGTCCTCATTGAAATTCTTTTCCACTCTCTTCAAAATTAAGCTTATAACATTATTTTAAGTTTAAATAATTTCATATTCCACTTAACTCATGTCTTCTCCGCTTTATCACTTTCTGTTTTTCCAGATTTTCATTTTTTTGTGTTAAATATATATATCTTATATCAGAACTGACTTTGTTCTATTTGTAAAGTATAGTTCTGATAGTTAATTGATACAGTATTTTTATTCCTTTTCAATGCTCGTTCTCTCTTGACATTTATACGTGAGGTCCTCCCACTATTGTCCTTGTGGCTATCTCTTATCATTTTTCAATGTTGTGAAATTGGATGCATCTATTATTTGCAGCTTGGTTGATCTCATGAAATAACGAAATTAACTAGAACTATCTAGATTGGTATATGAGTAGATGGATAAGACTATAGGGCAGACAACTAGAATCATCATTACCTACGAACTTCCAGGATTATAATAAATGGTTTTTTATTTTTTAATTTCAGGCATGAATTCAAACAAAATCATGGCGAATGGTTAAACTCAGTAAAGCCTTCTCTGGATCCCGCTATCACAGCTCAAATACCAGACGTGCTCGAGTTAGCCGATACAGAAATTGAAAAAATTCACACAGTTAGGAGTGAATTGCGTTCAGCTCTGAATGCCCTTTTAAAGGTTTTGATTTATAACATCTCAAGTAGAGCACGGTGTGGATAGTCAATATTTCTGGCGGTGGTCTTGTATTATTTATGTACAAGTATTATATATGCTTTTATTTGCTTTTTCCTCGTTATTTCTTGTTGCAATATAGTGGCTACTAAATTGCTGTCATCTCCATTTCATCCCACCTCTTGTTTATGTTCCTCTGGACAAAGATAGTACTTCATCTCCACAATGATTAATGTCTTTTCCAATTAAATCTGAAATGAAGACGCAGTGTATTTATTTCCCATTTATTAATTTTTTTTGGTGATCATGGGCTTTCTCATTGTTTCTTAGCATGATGCATAGATCACTCGTTTTTAGCTTTCGTACATTCTGCATGGTTTGTGAAGTCATTCTTCAAAAAATTTAGGATAACAACCCCTTTATATTTTGTTCTATTTTCCCTTTTGTGCATTACATTTTTTTGAAGTACTTCTGGATTTATAAAAAAATGTTTTACATGTGAGAACTTTGATTATAATAATTTACTTCCAAAAACTGCATCTTCTGAGAAATCTGACCTTTTGTAAATGCTAGGTCAAGTGGGTAGCACTATCAACCGACAGTTGATAATATTAGGGCCCGTTTGGCGTTGCTTTTACTTTTGCTAGAGCTTCCTGAGGAAGTTATCTTAATTTTTGCTTGGAAACTAATTTCTAAAAGAGCTTCCTGTTCTAGAAATACTTTTAGAAGTCACGTTGGACCAACTTCTTCTAACTGGGAGAAACAGTTTCGTAAAATTAGCTAAATGGGTTCAAAAGAAGCTTTTGGGTCTCAAAAGTCCATTTTGGCTTCTCAAAAGCCATGCCAAACAAGCATTTAATATATGCAATGACCTTTGCCTTTTGAGGTGATTGTCAACTTTTAGCTCCACACACCTAAAATATGTTTTGATCTGTTACGAGATTGAGTTTCATTTCTCTTATTATGGTTATACTCATGCAATAACTATGGAATAGACAATCGGCCTCATAATTAGTGCCACTTATTACTCCATGTTACTGGAATGCAATTAATATAAACTGCGATGACTACCCTACCAGAAAAAGAAATAAAAATAGCAGTTATCATGTCTGAGATCCTGCGCCTAAGTCGTTGCGGCCAATTCCATTTTCCATATTTATTATGTTTATCTGATGTCAGTGTATACTTATGTTAGCTGTGTTTGGACAAATATTCTAAACAGGATGGAATACTAGTGATCCCTACTTGTGCTGATCCTCCTCCAAAACTCGGTGCAAAGGAGATCCTGTCGGAGGATTACCTGATCAAAACATCTACTCTTTCAAGTTTAGCCAGCATGTCAGGCTGCTGTCAGGTTAAAATGTTGGCTTGTGGCTTGCCTACAGCAACCTTTATATTGGAAACTATTCCTTACTCTCAATATTTCTTTTCTCATGCAGGTTGCAATACCGTTGGGATTCCAAGACAAATGTCCTGTCTCTGTCTCCTTTTTAGCCGGGCATGGAAGTGACAGATTTTTGCTGGATTTCCTGCACACTGTATATGCAACTCTCCAGGAGCAACTCGATGTAGTCAAAAAATCAAAAACATCAAATAATGCTGTTACCCGGGAAGCATCAGCAGAGTTGGCTAAAGAGAAGGTAGATAAAGATGAATTGAACGCTGTTGTGAATTGCTGTTATTGTATGTTATGAATGAGCTAGTTTTACCTTATTATGCTTCAAACAGCATACACAAAATCATGTCTAGCAACATTGACTACGGCATTCTTAAGCGACTAATTAAACCTTGCGTTTGACTGCCGCTTAAGCAATAGCAATGTTAAATTAGGATGCCTTCCAAAACGTTCAAAAGATTGTAGTTGCTACAATTCTTTCTTTTTATACCTTTACAGACAATTAAACCCCAAAGAGTTGACTCACATGCTTGTCTCAAATAACGAATAAATATTAACTTATAGCCAAATACGTGTGAGAATTTTTCGACTAGCCAGATATACCTATTTGCTATATTAGAGGGAAGATCCTTATCTGCAAGGAGCACTAAATGTTGTAATTCTTTCTTGCTCTGTGCATTGTATGTTGCGGGAAGCTTACGTAATCATTTTTTATCATAACCTTTTTGTAATGTTCCCTGCTAACTTTTCATGCGACTACAATCCAGCCATCCTTGCTTGTCACTTTAGATTTAGTTCTCTCTGCTCTGCAAAGTTGTTCTCTGTAATTTTGTGGGTTTAGTAGAATAATCATGAATTTGAAGTAGAACAATTACATTTGTGTTTGATTTATACTCTCTCTGTAATGAGCTCTATTTTTCTTATCATATTCCTTTTAGGGTAACCAAGCATTCAAAGATAAGCAGTGGCAGCAGGCCGTTGGCTTTTATGCAGAAGCTATCAAACTCAACAGTAGCAATGCAACGTACTATAGTAACAGAGCGGCAGCATATTTGGAACTGGGAAAGTAATCACATTTTTTAATGCTCGACTCGTTAGTCGTTTATCTGCTTGGAGAATTTATTTTTTTTATCTTTGTTTTCCCTTGTTTACCCAGTTTCCTCCAAGCTGAAGCGGATTGTAGTAAAGCCATTGATCTTGATAAAAAGGTTCTCTCTCTTTCTCTCACTTTCACCCCCTACAGAAAAGTAAAGCATTTATATTGTATTTTATATTGTGGAAGAAGTGCCAGTTACAATCATACAAACAAACATATGCTATTCTGTCCTAGCTATAGAGATGCCATTTTATTTTCATGGTGTAACTACATGGCTGTGTAATTAACCTTTGGGCAAATTTTGTGTTGGTCATAGTAGTTTTTCTTCTACTAATGCAGAATTACTCCCTGGAAATGTATTTTAATGTCCTGTAGGTCTCACTTTTTCTGTGATCTCATACCTAAAGTAGAGTAATGCCATTTGTAGTTGACGACTATCGTAGTCGCTCCACATAGCATCCTACTTGTGATTGTTTTTATTGCTGGGAGCAATAGCAGAAGAGAGGCCGGAAACACTGAAAATTATAAACGTTTTATTACAACCCTTGTAACCTAGAATACAATCCCTTTTATAGGGCTGAATACCTACCAAATAACTATATATGCTAAGTTAACAAATAAAGAAATAAAATAAAATATAACCATAACCAATAACCACCAAATAAGCTACAATATCTTGGAATATTCAACACTCCCCCTCAAGCTGGATGGTATAGGTTAAACAATCCCAGCTTGTCCACCATTTTCTCGAATATTGGCTTAAATACTCCTTTGGTTAAAATGTCTGCAATCTGATCAGATGAAGGTAGATATACTATGCTTATTGTCCCATTTTCTATTTTCTCTTTGATAAACTGCCTATCAACTTCAACATGTTTGGTCCTGTCATGATGAACAGATTATGTGACATCGCAATGGCTGCCTTATTATCACAATATACTTTCATAGGTCGATCTTCCTGAATACCAAGTTCCTCTAAGAGTGACTTTAACCACATTATTTCACAAATTCCATGTGCTAAAGCTCTGAATTCAGCTTCAGCACTGCTCCTGGCCACGACTGATTGCTTCTTACTCCTCCAAGTGACTAGATTTCCCCACACAAAGGTACAATAACCAGTTGTAGATCTTCTGTCTACTACTGATCCTGCCCAATCAGCATCAGTAAAGGCTTCAATAGACCTTTTAGAATTCTTTCTGAAGAGAAGGCCAAGTCTGGGTGTTCTTTTTAGATATCTTAAGATTTGATAAACAGCCTCCATATGCTCTTTAAATGGAGCATGCATGAACTGACTTACAACACTCACTGCAAAAGCGATATCCGGTCTAGTGTGTGACAGGTAAATGAGCTTGCCTACTAGACGCTGATATCTTCCCTTATCAACAGGTGCGCCTCCTGAACAATCTCCCAATTTGTGTTTGGGATTTATTGGAATATCTGGTTTACTTCTTAGCATACCAGTTTCTCCTAAGAGATCCAACACATACTTTCTCTGTGAGATAGAGATTCCATTTCTATTCCTTGCAACTTCCAATCCAAGAAAGTATCGTAAGGGGCCCAAATCTTTTATTTCAAATTCTGTTGCAAGTGCTTTCTTCAATCTCTCCATTTCTTCATCGTTATCACCTGTTATAACTATATCATCCACATAGACTATGAGTATGGTAATTTTTCCTCCTACGTTCCTGTAGAACATGGTGTCATCAGATTGGGCTTGTTTGTATCCTTGTTGGCATACAACTTTCATGAACCTACCAAATCAGGCTCGTGGAGATTGCTTTAGCCCATACAAGGATTTTTCTAACTTACAAACCTTTCCTTGGATCTTATCTTTGTCGAATCCAGGAGGAAGTTCCATATACACTTCCTCTTCCAAATCGCCATTCAGAAAGGCATTTTTTACATCCAGTTGTTGGAGTTTCCAGTCTAAATTTGCTGCTAGTGTCAAAAGAACCCTCACTGTGTTCAATTTTGCAACTGGAGCGAAGGTTTCCTGGTAGTCTACTCCATAAGTTTGAGAATATCCCCTTGCTACTAACCTGGCTTTATAGCGTTCCACCGAACCATCTGACTTATATTTAACTGAGAACACCCATTTGCACCCAACTGTTGACTTTTCCGTAGGTTTTTTCACAATCTTCCATGTTCTATTTTTATTCAAGGCTGCCATCTCTTCTTCAACTGCTTTCTTCCAATCTGGACTTGACAGGGCTTCCTGAATAGACTTTGGTATCCCAATTACTGACAGATTGGTAGCCAAAGCCTGAATTGATCGGGATAGATGACTGTATCCAATGAAGTTGGAGATAGGATGTTGTGTACATGATCTGACACCCTTTCTGACTGCTATAGGGACATCTAAATCATTAGTAGAGTCATAGAAATTACCTGAGTTCGGGTTAGATTCATGGTTTTGCTGTTGAACTGAGAGGGGTTCCACAATTTCAGGATTTTTCCTCCTTGAATAAACACGTAACTCAGGTGTTGGCGCGAGGTGCTTATCTCTCTCTGTCATTACATTTGGTTGTACAAGAGAATCAACATATTGTGGATCAGCAAGGGGGGAAGATTAGTATCGGACGGTTGTTCTGATACAGGAGGAGATGGTGGAAAGATCGAGACAGGAGGGATCTTGGTGGTTTCCCAAAGATTCCCATCATTCCTATTTTCCTCCCTCTGAGGGGAATTTTGGGAAAAATAGGGAAGAGACTCAAAAAATGTGACATCCATAGATATATAATGTTTACGAGTGATCGGGGAATAACATTTGTAGCCTTTTTGAGTAGGCGAATAGCCCAAAAACACACATTTGAGGGCTTTAGGGTCTAATTTGGTGCGCTCATGATCATGGATATGGGTGAAAACAGTACAACCAAACACTCGTAGGGGTATAGAAAGAATGGATTGGAGTTGTGGGTATGCATTTGACAGAACTGTTAATGGAGTCTGGAAGGTATGTAATCTTGTAGGCATTCTATTTATGAGGAAACACGCGGTAAGAACTGCATCCCCCCAAAAATATTTTGGAACATGGCTAGTAAACAAGAGAGCTCTAGCAGTTTCTAGGAGATGACGATTTTTTCTCTCGGCAATACCATTTTCTTGGGGAGTAATAACACAAGAACTTTGGTGTAAAATGCCTTTGTTATTGAGGAAATTTCCCAGAACTTGGTTGAAGTATTCCCGCCCATTATCAGTTCGGAATATTTTTATCTTTGCATCAAATTGGGTTTCAATCATAGAGTAAAAGTTTTTAAAGGTTTGTGCAGTTTCAGACTTATCTTTTAATAGGTAAACCCAACATACCCTTGTATGATCGTCAGTAAAAGTTATGAACCAACGTTTGCCCGTAACAGTCTTAATCCTAGAAGGACCCCATAAATCACTATGTATTAACGCAAATGGCGATGAAGATTTATATTCGTGAGATGGAAATGAAGAACGCGAATGTTTAGCCAACTGACAAATATCACAGTGGAATATATCTGTATTGCGGAACAACAAAGGAAATAAATGTTTAAGGTATAAAAAACTAGGATGACCTAAGCGACGATGCCACAACATTATCTCTTGTTCTCTAGAGGTAGATTCACAGCTTGCACTTTGAGCGTGTTTATTCAGGCAGGTATCTTCCAGAAAGTAGTATAGTCCCTCACGTTCTCTAGCATTGCCAATCCTCTTCTCCGAAGTCAAGTCCTGAAAAATACACAATGACTCAGTAAAGTTTACACTGTAATTCAAATCTCTAGTTAATTTGCTAATAGAAAGAAGATTGCAAGAAAGGTTCGGAACATGTAAGACAGAATTTAATTCAACATATGGACTAAGTTTAATAGTTCCAATTCCATCAACTGGTGCGACCCGTCTGCTATTTTAACTTTCAAATTTTCCAAACACGGTGAGTAAGAATGGAACAATTTTTTGCAACCCGTCATGTGGTCTGTGGCTCCCGAATCGATAACCCACACTTGGGCCGGATTCTGACTTATTAAAGCCGACCTATAATTACCTTTCTTAGCCAAGAGACCGGAAGATGGTACTGCAGGCGTAATAAGTTTATACAACTGTTCCAGCTGAGCTTTCGTGAGGGAGAGAGAGACGTTATCGGACTGGGTGGTGGTCGACGGTGGTTCTACAGTGCTCTGGAAGCTGGAGGAGTTACGTGTTAGGTGTTCATCACGGCGGGCATGGTTCGGTCTTCCTTCGAAACGCCCTGCTGGCCTTCGATTCGGTGGTCGCCCGTTCAAGACCCAACATCGATCAGTGGAGTGGTTGCTTCTTTTGCAGTGTTCACACCAAGAATTATTTTTCTTGGTTGCACGATGGAATTCCTGTCCTCGAGCAGCTAGCGCCGAGCCTTCCACTGAAGTTTGCTTGGTGTCTCCAAGCATCACCCTTTTTCGATTGGCCTCACGACGCACTTCGGCAAAGATTTCATCAATTTCTGGGGTTGGCTTGATGCCCAGTAACCTGCCTCTAACTTCATCCAATTCTGGAACCAACCCAGCCAAGAAGTCGTATATTCTCTCCTTCATCACCTGTTTCTTATATTTCTCAGCATCTTTTGGAGTTTCCTAGTCGATCTGCACGAACATATCGATCTCACGCCATAACTTCTGCAGAGCATTGTAGTATTGTGGAACATCGAGGTCTCCTTGACTTAAGTTTCGTACTTTGTTGCGAAGTTCAAACAATTGGGCCGAGTTTTTCAAATCCGAGTATGCAACTGTTAGAGCATCCCACAATTCCTTCGCTGTAGAGTAGTATAGGTAAGACTCTTTAATCTCTTCTTCCATTGAGTTAACAACCCAAGCCATAACCATGGAGTTCTAAGCGTCCCAGGTGGCATAGGTTGGGTCACTTTCATCTGGTTTTATTGCTGTTCCAGTTACATATCCCAGGCGCCCACGACCACGAATAACCATAAGTGCAGATCGAGACCATTGGAGGAAGTTTCTGCCATTCAGCCGAGTTGTGGTAAGTTGAAGGGAGTGACTTTCAGATAGAGAGTTAATGGAGGAATGTTTATTTTCAGTGGGTGCACTTGTAGAGATAGGTTCAGAGGTCCTCGTGGAGGTTCTGGACTCCTCATCCCTGCGTGCACCAGTCATGGCCGTTTTATTCATTCTGCTAGTTTAAAGAACCAGGCTCTGATACCATATTGCTGGGAGCAATAACAGAAGAGAGGCCGGAAACACTGAAAATTATAAACGTTTTATTACAACCCTTGTAACCTAGAATACAATCCCTTTTATAGGGCTGAATACCTACCAAATAACTATATATGCTAAGTTAACAAATAAGGAAATAAAATAAAATATAACCATAACCAATAACCATCAAATAAACTACAATATCTTGGAATATTCAACAGTTTTATTAGTAATATGGAAATACATTCGATTGTTTTTTTTTTTTAATTATTAAAATCATGATACATAGGGAGACTACTGTAACCACTCTCTATGAATAACATTATTCAAAGAAGGGGATGAGATGGAACGGTAATTGTATATCCATGTTCTGTCATGTCATCTGTGCATAGGAAGTGACTGTGCAAGTCTGAAACAGGATCCCTTTTTTACGCTTGTAATGATATGCATATTTTTGGATAGGATGGTAAATTAGCAATACAATTGTTTTTAGTTGATGTACCCCTCTAAATTATGTATGCTCTTTCATTTCCACAATTGTCATGTTTTGTTTGACTGACTAATTGACATACGAGGCATTCTTTGCAGAATGTAAAGGCCTATTTAAGAAGGGGAACAGCACGAGAAATGTTGGGATACTATAAAGAAGCAATAGAAGGTGAGTAGTAATTTTTCTTTACTGTTGAATATTTATGTAAAACATAGATATCTATTCATTCATAAGAATTCCCAGAAAACTAAAGTAATGATCACTTGATGGTCTGCAAGCAACTAGAAACTTCAATTATCTGAAAGATCATGGGGCAAATTGCAGTTTCAAGCCACGAGAATACTAATATTGACTTGGTTTGATTGATTAACCGTTATTTACTTTTTAGGGAAAAATTATCGAAGATTCTTGTCTGACTTATTTAGGTTAATATACATATGACAATCGCTCATATATCTGGATTCTCTTCTGGCTTGCAGATTTCAGATATGCACTTGTACTTGAGCCAAACAATAAAAGAGCATCTCAGTCGTCGGACAGGCTGAAGAATTTATTTCTATAGGGGATTGGAATGTACGAGGGTGTTGGAATACTTACTCTTGGCCAAACATTTTCTCGTGTAAACTGCCCATCAGTCCATCATGGAGCAGGGGATGCATTTTACACATTTCGAATGCCCACAGGTATTTCTGGAAGCTTGGGAACTAATCCATCTCGACTGCTTTGTTGGTCGTGATAATTCTAAGCAGTCGTTTGTTGTCAGTATAGAGCGATTTTGTCTTATTTATGTTGCATTCAGGTTGTAACTCTAGAAGTCAGCTAAAGTTGATTTTTGGTAGGATATCAAATTTTCCAGAAATATTATTTCTTTCAGTTCTTTTGGTGCGAATAATGACGAATATGACCTTGTATAATTAGGATTATTTTCCCTCGCATGGAGGAATACATTTTTGCATCTCTGTTTGGTATTAGGAAAATTGAATCTTCTAAGATTCTGGCTTGTTAGTTCAGCTGAATGAAGGTGACTGAGTTCTATTTATTGCGCATATTTGGCTAAAGGTTAAAAGTCGTGCATATTTAAGTAAAGGGTAATTGGTGCAAAACCTCTTGACCTTTGTCTCTATTGCGGAATATCAATCTCCTTTCATATTGGCGGAAATCCCTCCTAAATGACTTGTACTAGTGGGGTAGGAATATGGAGTAGGTGGAAAAGAAGAGAGTTTTTTTTTTTTAATTATTTATTTGGATTCATTGTACTTTTTTGAAAAAATTGGGACTATTGTTGCAATTATTTTTTTCTTTTTATTTTGTTTTATTTAAAGAGGAGGGTATATTTGTCATTTCACAAGGCCTTATTTAGAAAAAAATTTATTTTCACTCTTAAAAGGTTATTTAGGGGGTATTTTTGTCAATATGAAAGGATAGAAAAGTATTACGCAATGGAGACAAAGATCAGGAGGGTTTTGCGCCAATTACTCGTGTAAATTTGTTTTCAAATGTGTTTTTGGTTGTGTTTATGGCTAATAATATTTCATTTCGAGTAAAAGAATTAAGCTTGTTTTGACAGCAAGGTTTTCTATTTTGTTCTCTCTGTTAATGGATTTTCCAAATGCATTATACAATATAGGTATAAATTAACACTTCTCTTATGATGTTGTCAATAAGAATTGAACCAACCATATCCCATAGGCTAATACGCCGTTTCTTCCCATTCAAGTGGGCAAATCTGCCTACTTCCTAAGCAAAGGGCACTCTGTCCTTTAAACTCCTTTCACTTCTCTCCAAAGGACAGACTACAACTTGATTTTCGAATTCTGTCGAACTCTCCTTTCATGGTACCTAGTAAGTGAAAGGTTACACTTTCCAATTTTGAATATTGGAAGTTAAGCGAAGTTAGCTCAAGCATTTGAGGTGTAACAAAGTGCGTTGTCCATGTAGCTATTGCCACGAAGCATTCAAGGGATTTTTACTTGAATGTCAAGATCATGTTGAGACATTGGAACAATCCATGTGAAAAACATATTTGTTGAAAAATAATTAGTTGCAGTAAATTGTAGAAATGTAAAATGTATAAAGTAAAATTTATCAACTGATTGAGTTTCGTGACAACAAGATATTCTAAATTGAAATTGCTCGTCGTTAACTGCTACGACTTTTGTAGACAATCACTTTCAGAGTACAATGATCAAACAAATCACTTGTGCAACAATCACGAATGATTTCGGAACTCTCAAGTATATTCTAAAAATATATATATAACTCGAGTATGAAATATTACAAAATAAGAAAATGATAATTTTGTTTTTGATGTGATTATTTTTGCAAGAGCAAATATGAGTTTATATAGCCAGAATAGATATAACTGTCTCCCCATGCTCCAAAAATATTTGCAAATTTTAATGGATTGTTGATAATGTGCTGTTCAAAAACAGTCATATTATATTGGCTAGTTGACCCATTAAATAAATTAAAAAATGATTAAAAAAAATAAAATTTTAATCAAGGAAGCCCAATGCTCAATAAAAAACTTTTTAATAATTGTGTGTGACGTGAATCGAACCCCCCAACCTCCCACACAAGCTCTTCACTTTTCACCAATTGTGGACTTCATATAACCTAGTTATTTTTTCAAATAATATATTTATTATATAAATATCTAACAATCCACACATGAAAGAAATAAGATAAACATAAATTTTGTTCTGGAGTAAGATAGAAATCACGCAGGTTTAAGTGTCTATTGACTTGAACATTGACTTTGTTAATTCTATCTAACTTGCTAACTGTAGAGTGAACTATGTCTTGAACTCTACAATTATAGTTGCAAACTAGGAAAATCGAAACATATGACTTCTAAAATAATAATTGAGTTCTCGTAGTTGTATTCATTTCAACCATAAATTTCTCGAGTTTCTTTGAGTGATCTAGAGAATTAGCCTCAATTCTCATAGGTGGTGGCCTCATTTCCACACTCAAATAGGTGCTTCAATCAAGGGTGTACTGTATCTAAACACCCCAATAAATTTAAGCTATAGTAAGTATCAAGAGCATTAGTTTATCATCTAATCAATACAGCTGGTGCTATGCATTATAGGGAGGATTTGGAATGAATCTAATGTAGTACCCCTATAGATTACTCCAATATCTTTGTTGTCCTATTGAACCTTATCCATGAGATCTCCAATCGCAAGGTTGGGTTTCCATTATGGTTGATCTAGTTTTCAATAGGCTTTAGTCCCATCTCCCTCGATGTTTTTTGAACTAGCTCTCTAGCTAATCCTTTGATTAATGGGTCAGCAATACTATTACTTGATTTCACATAATCAATAGCTATAACACCACTCTTAAGCAGATGACGCACAATATGATGTCTGCTCGCTAATTAAGTGCAAACCGCAAGTGCACGACTCGCGTTCAAATAATAAAGTGGACCTTTTAAGTTCGGGTTGTCGATTTCTTGAGGAATGTATACTTTTGATTACACGACTTCAATTAATTTAATTCTAACAATAAAAAAAACACACACACAATTAAACATGTTATTTGGAAAAAAAAAAAAAGAAAAAAACTAGAAATCTACAAAATAAGAAAACATAAACACTTGGTGATTTTGGAAGAAAACGTGGTTGAGATTCATGGTTTCGCTTAATCGTCGCCTAATTAATTTTCTTCACAAGCCAATTAATAAATTACTCATTTACGATATTAGACTCGATTTTTCAATTTTAGTTAATTACCTCTTTCAAGCGAAATTAACCCTAATTGATTGGTTTAACCTACTATATTTCTATGTCGATTAAAATCAAACAATCGCATTCAATATTTGTGAAAATAGCTTATTGGGTCACCTAGGGCTAGTGGTATATCTCTATCCATTTCACAAACCTAGGGTTTCTACTGTTTGGTCTAAAATACACAATCTTCTTTCGAACGATGTACAATTCACTAAACACAATCATCTATTGGCCACATAAATGAAAATACAATAAAAACAATAGTAGAAACACATAAAAATAAGCAACTTAATATCAAAGATCAAATATTAAAATTAATCAAGGCTATGTTAAACTAATACCACAAATCTTAACACAAGCAACTAACTCATTTTATACATACGATAAAAAAGAGAATGTTTAAAGCAATACATTACAAATATGGAAAAATAATTGAGAGAATACAAAGTATAGATAAAACTCTTTTTAAGCTTGACTTTGATTTCCCCAAATATTTCTCCAATTTCTTTGATGGAATCTCCCTTGTGTGCCTGACACGCCCAAAAGGGGAGTCAAAATAATATTCCTTACTTTTATGAAATTTGTCGTTCAAGTAGTATTGTGGTAAGTAAGGGTCATTCTCGCAGAGGATTGTTTTCAATTATGCCAATTGCAATAAGAAAATAAAAATGTGCAAATAAGTAAATGGAGGGGGGTTGTGTTTGATTTAAACTAAAGAAAGTAATAAATGCATAAAGTAAAAGATTAAAATAAAAAGGAAACAAAGGAGTGGAAATGTGATCGAGGGATATTTCTTCGCCGCTAGAATGATTTTTCTTTCAATGTTCGCAAAGGATTTTCGTTCAAAAAATCAACAACAATTCGAGAATAATCACAAGCTCGATTACCTCAAACTCTCCTTACATTTTAGTTGAATAAAACAAGTTCTTTACCCAATCCTATTCATTAAACAACCTAGGATAAGCTCCCTAGATATAATTTAACGAAAGCATTCACACGAGAGAGTCGAATTGAATTAAGCACAAACACACAAGCTCGGTTTGTTAACTTAAGTGATAATCCACCTATATTTAATAGAAAATTCCTCATAATCCATCAAAATATAGTTGCTACTAGGATTTGGTCAAATTAGCAATTACGGACTAAAAATATCAAAATAGCATAAATTGCAAACAACCCAATCATCTAGTTGGCCCGCTAAATAATCGAGAAGAACAATAAACATAATGAGCACAATGGATTAATCACATCAATCTCAAGAGCTTTAAAGCACAAATCGATTAAATTATCATTCTAGGGTTACAAAATAACCCCCAATCACATGAGTTTATCTATCCATAGAGCATTTACATAAACCCAACAAAATAATTACAACAAATGGATAAAAAACGAAATTAAAGAGAGAAGAAAAAGCTTATTGAATGGTAGAAGGATGGTTGGAATCTTCAAAATCAAAAGTCTTCTCCTTCTTCTCCATCTTCCATTTCCACCATTGTTGATGGAAGAGAGGAACTCCCAGATTTTTCCCTTATATTTGGTCAGCTCCCCCTTTCTTTCTTGCCCTAGAAATGGTCCCAAAAGGTAGTATTTATAGTAGGTTGAAGGTAGAAGGTGATTTGGGTTGAAAACGGGTCAAAAACGAGTTAAAAATCGCGTTTTCGCGCTACCCGGAAATTTGGGCGCCGTGGCGCCCGGCATTCTGAAATTTTCTGTTGGCGCCTATTTCAGGCACCGTGGCGTGGGTCAATCTGAAAACTTTCCCTGTTTTATGTTTTTGAGCGCCGTGGCGCCCATCTTCGACGCCATGGCGCATGGCTTGCTGAAATATTGATTTACACACCATTTTTCACCACTTTCAAGCCCCAATTCAATCACCATTTCTTCATGGTTTAGATCGCCAAATCTTGGAATTTTTCGTCTTTAATTCTTTTGGCTCAATTCTTGCTCAAAATCCCTCCTGATTTTCAATCAACTCAGGTTTTCACCTAAAGAACAAAAGTAACAAAATAAGGAACAACTTACTAATAAAAATCTAACAACTATCGAAATTTAAAGGTCTAAATAAGTGCAAAATTCGCACTTATCAGTGCCCTTGAATGTGCTCCAAAATTACCAAGCAAAATGAAAACAAAAGGAAAGGAAAAGAAAAGAAAAAGAAAGTGGAAGAAGCAGCAGCTGAAGAACCATCCCAACAAAAGAGAAAAATGAAGGTTTTAAATCAAAACCTAGTAAAAATTGCAGCTAAGTCCCTAGAGTTTTGGAAAGTTGACAAAAGGGTCCCTCACCTATTATAAATTTAGAAACAACGCTTCAGCGAAGGGGTCTTTGTTCAGCAGCCCCAAAAAATGATTTTGGTCATTTTGCAGCTAAGTTCCTAAGATAATTGCACGCCAGATCCCTCAACTTTGATATTGTACATTTTGGTCCTTAGATTTTGACTTTCATTTCAATTTTTTCCTCCATAAATTCCATCTCAAAGTTCTCAACTTTTGTACTTGTACGCATTGGTCCCCAACTTCACAAATTTTGTATGCTTTTAGTCTTTTTTCTTCATTTTCATTGTTATCTTTCTTTAGTTGATTTTTGGCCTATAAAAACAAATATTATCTAATTGTGAGTAGAATTTCATTCATTTCATCAATAATAAGCATATTTAGGTATTAAATAAGTGTGCAAAAACACACTTATCAATGACTCCTTCGAATGTATCTAGACTTTTTATTGTAGGATGAATTTTGAGCTCTTGAAATAGCTGCTTACTGTCACAATGGACAGAAATAGTTGAAAGTGGCTTAGAAAACCAAGGAACATCCATAAGAAAATTCTTTAACCATTCAGTCTCCTCACCTGCCTTATCTAAAGTTGTGAACTCAGATTCCATAGTAGATCTGGCAATGCAGGTTTGCTTAGTATTTCTAAGATACATCACCAACTGCTAAAGTAAATACATATTCACTTATAGATTTACTTTCATAGGTATCAAAAATCAAATTAGCATCACAATATCCTTCAAGTACAGTCGGGAATTTGGTATAATGTAATCCACAGTCAAGAATGTATCTCAAATACCTCAAGACTCGAATAAGAGCATCCCACTGTTCATTGTTAGGATTACTAGTATACCTGCTAAGTCTACCGACCGCATATGCTATATCAGGTCTTGTATAGTTCATAAGATACATGAGACTACAGATTACTTAGCATATTCTAAAGCAGAAACACTAGAGCATGAATATTTTTTTCATATGACGGCTTGCATTATAAAGTGTTTTAGCATGAATACAATTGTATTGGTTAAACTTTTTTAACACTTTTTCTACATGATGATATTAGGTTAAAGAAATTCCTTCAGAATGTTTTACTATTTTAATTCCTAGAAAAATATCAGGAATACCCAAATCTTTCATTTCGAAGTGTTTTTTCAGAAATTGGTTAGTCTTGTTAACCACATCTAAACTAGTTACCATTATCAGCATAGTATTAATGTATAAGCAAATTATCACACCACAATTATTTTCAAATTTACCATATATGCATTTATTTGCTTCATTTATCACATAACCACTAGATGTCCAAACTGTATCAAATTTTTCTTGTCGTTGCTTGGGAGCTTGTTTAAGGTCATAAAAAGGATTTTTTTTAAGTTTGCATACTTTATCATCAAGACCTTTTACAACAAATCCCTCAAGTTGATCCATATAAATCTCCTCTAAATCTCCATTGAAAAATGCAGTTTGACATCTATTTGATGTAATAAGATCATATAATGAAACACTCACAATTAACATCCTAATAGAGGTAATCCTAGTAACATGTGAATAAGTATTAAAGAAATCAACTCATTCCTTTTGTCTATAGCCTTTAGCCACAAGTATTGCTTTAAACTTATCAATTGAACCATTAGGTTTAAGCTTTTACTCAAACGACCATCTAAACCCAATGATTTTACATCTTTGAGATAAGTCTACTAATTTCCAAGTATTATTAGACATAATGCAATCATATTCACTATTTATAACTTTCTTCCAAAATATAGAATTTGGTAAAGGCATAGCTTCACCATATGTACTGGGATCATCCTCTACTAAATAGGTTAGAAAGTTAGGACCGAAGAGAGTAGTGGTCCTAGGTCTTTTGCTTCTCCTAATTTTGGGTTCTTTTAATTCAGCAGGCTCCTCTCTAACCCTAGGAAGAACACTAATAGAGCTATTTGATCTTTCAAATTTTTCTTTAAAAGGAAATCTGTTTTCTAAAAATTCAACATCTATAGTTTCAAAAATTGTGTTCTTATTAATCAAATTATTTTTTAGAGTTAATGACAAAATCTGTAGGCATTACTGTGAAGAGCATAGCCTATAAAAACACAATCAACAGTTTTCGGACCAAGTTTGGTTCTCTTAGGTGTTGAAATATAAGCTTTAACGAAACATCCCCACACTTCGATATATTTATATGAAGGTGTTCTACTATTCCACATTTCATAAGGGGACTTATTTCATTTCTTCTGGGAATTCTATTAAAAATATTACATGCTGTAAGAAGGGCTTCACCCCTACATGTAAAAAGGTAATCCAGAAGTGTTTAGCATTGAAATGACCATATCCTTAGAAGTTCTATATTTTTTTTCTTTCATCTACACCATTAGATTGTGGAGAATAAGGTAGAGTAGTCTCATGAATAATACCATTATCAACACATAATTTGTCAAAATCATCAGTATATTCTCTTGTCCTATTAGATTTTAAAATTTTAATAGTTTTGTCTAGCTGATTTTCTACTTTAGTTTTATATTAAACAAATTTTGAATAACTTTCATTCTTATTCTCAAGAAGATAAATGTAACAATAACAAGAATAATTGTCAATGAAAGTTAAAAAATATATTTATTTCCACCAATGTAACATATCCCTTTAAATCACATAAATCAAAATGTGTGTAAACTTAGAACTAAAGTAGTTCTAACAACTTTAGGAAATGGTTTTCTACTATACTTATATTCGATACAAGTTTCACATTTCGTATTTGAAAAATTATCAGTCTTAGGAATGTTTTCCAAACTTATTAATCTTTTAATAGAAGATATATAACGTATCCAATTCTAGTATGCGACAAATCATAAGAGTCAATCAAATAAACAGAAGATGTAGATGCTTTATTATTAATCATAGAAACATTGAGTTAAAATAGACTCTCATCTGCATACCCTTCCCAACAAAAGAATCACCCTTAGATAATACAACTTGACCACTCTCAAATACAATCTTACATTCCTTTTTGACTAAGATAAATTCGGACACTAGATTTTTCTAATTTTGGGTACATAAATGACATCTTTTAAGCTAAAGACATTTCCAAAAGTAAATTTAAGTGTCACAGTTCATTTTCCCTCCATTTTGGAGGAAGACGCATTCCTATTAACAGACATTCTCCATCACTAGCAGGAGTGAATGAAGAAAAATGCACCTCTGGTACAACAAATGTGATTGGTAGCTCCAGAATCTACCCATCAGTCTGTCATGTTGTTTACTAGAATAAATTATGTCACCATAGCAGAGAAATTCTCATTCTCTACTACACATGCCTTATTCTTCACAGCTTTTCCTTTTCTATTTCCGCAGTCCTTTGCAAAGTGACTTGATTTCACCAAACAAAACAGTCACTAATAATTTTATTTTTAAATTGGGGTTTAGATTGATTGTTGGTTCCCTCAAATTGCCTTCCCTTGTTTCTATCTTTAAAGTTTTGACACTTGGTAAAATTTTTAGCAAATTTCTTACTACCAGAACTTTATTCAATAACATTAGCCTTGCTACTCAAATTTGGTCTCTCCCTACATTCTGCCATTCTATTGTCTTCCTTAATTCTAGTATTGATAATCAGATCATCTAAAGACATTTCTTTTCTCTTATTCTTCAAGCTGTTTTTATATTATTTTCAAGAAGGTGATAATTTTTCGATAATGGCAAACACTTGAAATCCCTCACAGATTTTCTATCCCTCAAACAATTCAAGTTTTTCAGAATACTTAGAAATAGATATATCTACTGCAGACATGACAACTAATTATAACATTTTCACAGTAGATTGTTGGAAAATAATTAGTTGCAGTAAATTGCAGAACTTTAAAATACAGAACATAGAACTTATCGAATGATCGAGTCTCGTGATAGCACATATCCTAAAGTAAAATTGCCCACCGTTAACTGATATGACCTTGTGGATAATCACTCTCAAGATACAACGATCGAATAAACCATTTGTGTAGCAATCACGAATGATTCCAGAACTCTCAATTGTGCTCTAGAAACTATATATAAAACTCGAGCATGAAAAACTGCCTCACCACGATTCATAAAATATTTGCAACTTTTAATAGATGGCTGATAATGGGTTTTTTTTTTAAAAAAATGGTCATATTATACTGGCTAGTAAATAAATTCGAAAATGATTAAAATAAATAAATAAAATTATTTCAAGGGAAAAAAAATCAGGATTGCATATGAAATATAAAATATTTTGAGAAATGCAATAAAATTTATGAATTTCAAAATCAATTGCACGATCCATAAAACACGATTTTGCTACCGATACATCAAGGTGTACCTAAGGGTGTACACCCCCCTCACATGGGAGGGGGGCCCACTCGAATAAAATAATCGAGTGGATCCTCCCATGTGAAGGTGGGTACACCTTGATGTACAAATCCTTATGTACCACAAGCATTTTTCCATAAAATATCATCAATTCTACTACCAGGGAAACTTTCCTCAATAAACACAATGTAAACTGAAATCCTTGAATGGGCTGACATCAAGGAAAACATTTATTTGCTGGCTTCCGGTACGGGAATTCAAATTCAATTGACTTAAAGATAATTGTGAATAGATGATAACTCATCATTCTTCATCTGCAATTCATGTTTCACCGACGACGAAGTGCTCTAAATTCATACAATTGCATCTATTTATTTTCTGATCAACCTAGTAAATTTTATTTATTTATTTTTTGATTTATTGTTAACTTGGTATCATATATGAATGTGATATTACAGAGTGTGCTTTATATCTTTCACCGTATATTTGTTATAAAATTTGTCTCATTCAAATTCTTAATTGATTATTGAATTTCCACACCTCATAATTTACGTTAGGGAACATGTCATTGCGTTCACGATAATTGTTGGAATCTGTTAGGTGTGATTTCCACTACACACAATTCACAATTCTCCCGACTGGGTCATGACATTAGTTGCCATATTACTATATTCAGTCTTCTCCTTCTATTGTCAAAATAGAATATGAAATGTAGTTGGCTCTGACCCAATCATTTCAAGTTCTTTATTCTTCACTCTTTAATCTTTCATCAATAAAAACTTTGTCTCATTCAAATGCTTATTGATTATTGAAATCCACACCTCTTAATTTACCTGAACATGTCATTGCGTATCACGATAATTGTTGGAATCTGTTAGGTGTGATTTCCACTACACACAATTCACAATTCTCCCGACTGGGTCTGTACAGGGAAAACATATACGAAATGAGATTTTTTTCACCAGAATTTATCATATTTGCCGGCTACAATACGAGCTGATGAAAAATCCAATTTTTTTCATCGAAATATTATTTCTCAATTACCTATTATTATATGAATAGTTTATCAGAGATTGGCGTAAAAACTTTCATTTTCGTGTTATCTTGAAACATTCATCAGTAAATTGTAAATTGCAGCAACTTCATGTATGTAATTTACATTTGAGAGATTAATGACGCGTCACATTTCTTCCCTGTATGAATTTGCGATGACAATGTAATTAGTGATGCTCGAAAATATATATCTCAATGATTCGTGCATTGCTAGACGAAATTGAATATTGGATGTGTTAGGTATTTTAGTGATGCCCAAACAACCCCCTAGTCGATGATGAAAAACCGCGACTCGTTTCATTTCATAGGCTTTAAGCCCGGAATTGAAATATGTATTAAGATCCACACCACAATTGTAATAACCCAATTAAGTTGGGTATTTAGAGGGAATCGGCCCATTAGGGTTAGGTGGTCAATACCTAATTAAAGATGAATTTGGTAGCTAGAGATATACACTATCCCTAACTTTTGGTAACCTACCTTATTCATTATTGATACCCATCCCGTAAAGATTTTGTAGGAAGTCTTGGAAATTCGTTTTCCCTCCTAGACCTACATAAAAGAGACCTAAAATCCTATTATATACACCAACAAAAGAGAGAAAATCGTTCCAGAGTTTTGTGCTATTGAAAACCTTCTTGCTTTGTGCCTTGAAGCCATTTCTCCTTGCCTTTGTGTGCCCTAATACTTAGTGTATATCTTGGACTCCGAAAATCTATTGTTGGTGTTACCTTTGTGGTGTTGGCTGAACCTAAGAGAAAGGGAGAATATTATTTCTTTGTTCTTCATCTTTTTGCTTCACTTTCTTGATTGTTTGGTTTGATTCTTTGTTTATTAATTGAGTTTAACACTTACTTGTTGATTTGTTCACTTGTAGGAGAGATTTAACACTCACAAATGGTATCAGAGCTGGTGGAATTGAAAAAACAGATCAGAAACTGAAGCTGTAGAAAAACCAGAAGAATAGGAAGAAATTTTTCAAAAATTCCGAACCTGCAATCTCGATTTTTGGACAAACCAGAAGTCTTTTGGAGAAACAGAGACCAGATTTGGGACGTGCAGGCGGAGGAGATTCAGAACCACTGGCTCGTTGGTCAACGCCGACGACGCGTGGGGAAGACGGCGATGGCGCGCGTGGCTCACGTGCTCCGATTCCCGTGATGGTTCCTTTTGACAGAATCTTTATTTTATCATTTCTAACACTCCTGTGTTGTTAGTTTTTGATTTCAAGTATTGTAGAAAAAGTTGGACGATTTTGCCCTTGGTGGATCGCCGGTCAGAACTTCTGAATATTTACTGAATTACTTTAGGCCAAGATTGTGGCCCTAAAGCAGTAAATTCGCATCTCTCCAATTTACGGACCTCAGAAGTGGTCCGCTCTGGTAAATTGGCTGAAACCTTTACATTATCGCACTAGCAGATCATCGTGTGGGGTGATCACATAGGTTTGGGGGTTGCCATTGCTTGGTAACCATTTTTTGTTGCTAGAACCTAGGTTACCTGTTTAATTTTTAAGTGAAATTATTTGTTTATCGTCGTTAGCTTAATTTGTTGAACGTTGTTGCGTTATCTCATATAATTTTAGAATTGTACCCGAGCCTCCTATTCTAGTTTCTTCCCTTGACATGAGAACTTGATTCTCACGGAATCCTGGGGTTTTAGAATAGAGTATTACTGTGAAACCATAGGAATCTTGTTACTCTGTGTAATCTGTGTGACCTGTGACTTTTACAAGTTTGAGTTTGTGTTCTGTGCATTTTTTGGTAAGATGTCGGCACATCACTTTGAATTGGGTATCTTTAATGGTAAATGAGATTTTTCTATTTGGCAAGACAAAATAAAAGGTATTCTTGTTCAACAAAAAGTTTCAAAAACTATTGATGATTCTTTTTCTTCAACCTTGACTGCTGAAGAAAAAGAGAACTTGGATGAATTGGCATATACTTCTATTATTTTACACCTGTTTGATGTTGTTTTAAGAAAAGTTGGTAAGTTAAAAACTACCAAATAACTTTGGAAAAAATTAGAGGAACTTTATGTGTCAATGTCCACTCCAAACAAACTTTTTCTACTCGAAAGCTTTTTTAGTTTCAAAATTGATTCTTCAAAAGATCTTGATGACAATTTGGATGTTTTTAATAAACTTGTGCAAGACATCACTAACTGTGGTGAAAAAGTATCTGAAGAATATAAGGCTATCATTTTGTTGAATGCTATTCTCGACACCTATAGAGATGTTAAAAATGCTATTAAATATAGGAGAGATACTTTAACCCCTGAAATTGTCATAGATTCGTTAAGAAGTAAAGATATGGAAATGCGAGCTGAGAGGGTTGAGAGAAAAAATGGTGAGGTCCATATGATGAGAGGTAGGTCTCAGTCTAGGACTCGTGATAACCAAAGTGAATATGTATTTGGTGGTAAAAAGAAAAATAGGAGTCTATCTAGGCCAAAAGGTAAACCTAAAGGTAGGAAATGTTATGGGTGCGGTAAAACTGGACATTTCATTAAAGATTGTTATGTTGAGAAAAACAAACAAAAGGAAAAGGTTCTTGATGAGGCTAATGTTGTTACTTCTTCTGATGAACACTGTGAAGTTTATGTGTTATTGAACTCTGAACCTACTGAAGTAAATTTGACAATGAAATCATAGGTGCATGAATGGATACTTGATTCTGGTGCATCATTCCATGTTTCATCACATAAAGTTTGGTTTGAAAATTTGCAATAGTCTGAAAGTGGTCATGCTATTTTATACAATAAGGATGCCTATAAAATTGTTAGAATTGGTGATATCACGTTAAAATTTGACACTGGTTATGTGCTTATATTATATAGAGTCAGATATATTCCTGAAATGGCTAGGAATCTTATTTCGGTAGGAGCATTAGAAATCGATGGGTTTTCTAGTAAAATTGGAAACAGCATGTTAAAAATGATTAAGGGTTCTCTTGTCACATGTAAATGTATTAAAAGAAACGGTATCTATGTGACCAATGCTGAAATTGTTAAAAATTTTGTTTCCTCTATAAATTTGACCAACACTGATGATTTACACAAGTGGCACAATAGATTAGCTCACATAAGTATTAAAGGACTTAAACTGCTAAATGATAAAGGTGTGTTTGGAAAAGACTGTGTGTCTAATATGCCTTTCTGTGACCACTATGTGCTTGGTAAATATCATAGGTTATCTTTCTCATCTAGCATACATAAAACTGCTAAAGTTTTGGAATACCTTCATACAGATTTATGGGGGCCTGCCACTAATCCTAGAATGGGTGGTAATAGATATTTTTTGTCCATAATTGATTATTACTCCCGTAGAGTATGGGTTTATCTGTTAAAGGATAAAACTGAAACCTTTAACGCTTTCAAAATATGGAAATTGCAAGTTGAAACTTAAATTGACAAAAAGGTAAAATATCTAAGAACTGATAATGACCTGGAATTCTGTAATAGAGATTTTGATGATATGTGTGCAAAATGTGGAATTACTAGACATAGAACTGTTCCTTATATACCTCAACAGAACGGGGTGGCTGAACGTATGAATTGTACTTTACTTGACAAAGTTAGATGTATGATGTTGAGTTCTGGTATTCCTAAATCGTTTTGGGGTGAAGCTGTTATAATTGCATGTTATTTGATTAATATGACACCTTCTACTGCATTAAATGGTGATACTCCGTATGATAAATGTGCTGACTATACTATGTTGAAAACTTTTGGCTGTGCTGCTTTCTCTCATCAAAATGAGGGAAAACTAGAACCTAGAGCTAAAAAATGTGTTTTCTTAGGATACCCCGAAGGAGTTAAAGGGTATAGGCTTTGGGATAGTCAACATGGAGTTAAGATCATCGTAAGTCGTGATGTTACATTTAATGAGTCTGATATGCCGTGTCTAAAATCAGAGAATGACACTTTGAGAGAAAAATAGCAAGAAAACACTAGTGACGAATCCCGAGAGGATTTAAGACCTTTAAGTGTTCAAATCCCCACCACCTCAATTGAGGTGGAGCATCAAAATCCTGAATTAGAAAATGGTCAGGATGAAAATACTAAGAGAGATGAGATTGTAGAGGAATACCAAGGAGAACAAAACCCTTTAGTTGATTACCATTTAGCTAGAGACAGAGTTAGGAGAACACATAGGGTGCCTCAAAGATTAGAATCTGATTTTGAGCTTGCTTATACTAGCTATGAAGAACTAGTTGATAGGGAACCAAACACGTATGAAGAAGCCTTGAGGAGTGAACAATATGAGAATTGGGTGAAAGCAATGAAAGAAGAGATAAATTCCCTCGATAAAAATCAAACATGGGAGTTAGTCCCAAGACCTAAAGACAAGTCTATTGTTGGGTGTAAATGAGTTTTTAATGTTAAGGAGGGAATCACGAAAGGAGAAGATTTAAGGTTTAAGGCTAGACTTGTAGCCAAAGGTTACACACAAAAGGAAGGGATAGATTATAATGAAATCTTTTCTCCAGTTGTTAAGTATACCACAATTAGGACTATGCTTGCATTAGTTGCGCATTATAATTGGGAACTTGAACAACTTGATGTTAAAACTGCTTTTCTGCATTGTGAACTTGATGAAAAGATTTTTATGGATCAACCTAAGGGTTTTGAAAATAAACAAAAGCCTAATCATGTGTGTTTTCTAAAACGCTCTCTGTATGGTTTAAAACAATCTCCTAGACAATGGTACAAACGTTTTGATTCGTTTGTTCAAACAGTTGGTTTTAAAATGAGTGAATTTGATCATTGCTTGTACTATCAAGGTAGTATAAATGATAACTATGTGTTTCTGTTGTTATACGTGGATGATATGCTTTTGATTGGTCCCAACTTAAAGTTGTTAAAGGATATAAAGACTACTTTGAGTAATGAATTTGATATGAAAGACCTAGGTAATGCTAAAAGGATATTAGGCATGGAGATTAAAAGAGATATGTCAAATTCATTGTTGCTTTTGCATCAGGCTCCATACATTATGAAAATCTTGAAAAAGTTTGGCATGAATGAATGCAAACCTGTTTCATTGCCTTTGGGCAATCACTTTGTGTTATCTAAGGAACAATCACCTATTAATGAAGAGGAAGAGGAATATATGAAAAATGTTCCATATTCGAATGCCATTGGTTCTGTGATGTATTTAATGGTGTGTACTAGACCTGATTTAGCTTTTACTATTAGTACACTTAGCAGGTATATGTCAAACCCTGGTCCCACGCATTGGGAAGCTTTGAAATGGTTGTTTAAATATTTGAAAGGAACATGCAATGTTGGCTTAATATATAAGTTTAGTACTGAAGGAGTAAAATTGAAAGGTTTTACTGATACTAATTATGCTGGTGATAGAGATAATAGGAAATCTACATCCTCCTATGTATTTACTTTGTGTGAATCATGTATTAACTGGAAGTCACAACTTCAACATGTTGTTGCATTATCCACTACTGAATCTGAATATATTGCTGCTACTAAAGCCTTTAAAGAATCTATGTGGTTTAAAGGTATGTTAAATGGACTTGGTGTTTTTGATAATGATGTGACAATATATTCTGATAGTCAATCTGCTATTCACTTATGCAAAAATCCTGTCTTTCATGAACGTACTAAACATATAGATGTTAGATTGCATTTCATTAGAGATATGATTTCCCAAGAACTGGTAAAACTTGAGAAAATCCTTTTAGAGTACAATCCTGCAGATATGGGAACTAAGGTGCTCCCACTGGTAAAGTTTAGAAGTTGCCTTGATCTTCAAAACATTGGTACAAACTTGTAAGTCTCTTTCCTTAAGGTATTTTGTTATCTTATCTGACTTGCAGGTTGTTCTGGCATCAAGGTGGAGGTTGTTAGGTATTTTAGTGATGCCCAAACAACCCCCTAGGCGATGATGAAAAATCGCGACCCGTTTCGTTTCATAAGCTTTAAGCTCGAGATTGAAATATGTATTAAGATCCACACAACAATTGTAGTAACCCAATTAAGTTGGGTATTTAGAGGGAATCGACCCATTAGGGCTAGGTGCTCAATACCTAATTAAAGATGGACTTGGTAATTAGAGATATACACTATCCCTAACTTTTGGTAACCTACCTTATTCATTATTGATACCCATCCCGTAAAGATTTTGTAGGAAATCTTGAAAATTCGTTTTCCCTCTTAAACCTACATAAAAGAGACCTAAAACCCTATTATATACACCAACAAAAGAGAGAAAACCGTTCCAGAGTTTTGTGCTATTGAAAACCTTCTTGCTTTGTGCCTTGAAGCCATTTCTCCCTGCCTTTGTGTGCCCTAATACTTAGTGTATATCTTGGACTCCGAAAATCTATTGTTGGTATTACCTTTGTGGTGTTGGATCGAAGTTTCTGAGCCTAAGAGAAAGGGGGAATATTATTTCTTTGTTCTTCATCTTCTTGCTTCACTTTCTTGATTGTTTGGTTTGATTCTTGTTTATTAATTGAGTTTATCACTTACCTGTTGATTTGTTCACTTGTAGGAGAGATTTAACACTCACAGGATGAGCTTGTATATATTTTGCATATAAATAACTAGTCTTTCATGTGATTTTGCCTAGATGCAGGTAATGGAATGCGTCAATGTATTTGTGACGTGCGATACAAACAAATTTGGACTTCTCGTATCAATCACCTATAAATACAAGGATCTAGTTGACATGATATTAATAGTAATATGGACACGGTGAAAACAGATTCCAATGGTGGTAATATGGCACTAGTGAAGATTACGAATGACAACTCGTTCTACTTGTATATGGAATTGAAAAGGAAAGAAATACGCTCTACATGTGGTTGCCGCATGCACAATGAGGGAATATGTTTCTGTATCAGAAAGAAACCAAAAAATGCCACGCTCAACAGTCTGTACGAGGTTTGGAGTTGCAGTAGGGAATCAGCTTATGATTCTGAATCCTCTCTCGGTTCCAACAATACAGGAATTCACCGGTGATGCTAGATATAGTGTGCGATTATTTCCATCATTTTCGAGGGGCTTGGAGTTCCGAGACCTCCTAACACTTTTCGTGCAATATCATATGTTCAAAGGTTTGATGTTGGATTTCTAGTGTAATGCAAATAAACTTCTAGGAAAAGACTTTCTGACTGCAACATTTTTTTCGAGATGCCGCATGAACTAATGCCAGTTAATATACTAAAAAAGAAAAGGAAAGATGTGAGAAAAATGAACACGTTTTCTAATTCATCAATAACATTTTGACAGTTCAAGATTGATCAAAAAATTTTGGAGCTCAAGGTAGCACAAACATTGAAAATGATTAAAGAACCTGTACAATTAAAATAAACTCAATGCAACTCAAAGATAAGAATGGAAACAGTAAGAGAACTCAATATATGAATGTCTTAGACTTGCTAAAAAAATTAAAGTAAGAGATATTTTATTACAATCGTTCTCTATGTGTTCTCATACTTTGATAACGCTTCAGAATTACATAATTTTCAATCTTGGCAAAAACATCTTTCTCAATATATACAATCAAACTATCATTCAACTATTGATCTCCGATTCGATTGCCCAGACGATTTATTTTCCTTCCCCATTACATGGTAAGTAGTAGAGACGCAACCTCAACAAATATAATAGCAAAAGAATCAAGAGAATATAATATTTGAGTTAGTCATTTGAGTTTGTTACAATTTACAAACGCATTTTAGAAAATGAGTGAAAAAAAGCTGCACGTACACTTACAACGGAATTGCATATAATAATTGTTGCTCAATAATTTTTAATAGCATATAATGATACAAGGTTGTTGAGTTTTCTGTTCAACATATCATAACCTGCTCCTCTCCTTGCAAAGCAAATGAAAAGGCAAGCACCATTTCAAACAACTAAAAAATTTGGCATCCACAACTTTAAAAATAATCACCATTTAAAGGTCATACGACCATTTTATTACAAATAGGACGAGAAGAGAGACAGAGAGGCTTCGCTTTGTTGGGTACTTGGGTTTTGGGTTGGGGGTTTTTGGGTTAAATGGGTTGGGGGGTTTTTCACAAAAAAAAAAAAAAAAAAAAAAAAAAAAAAAAAAAAAAAAAAATCTGAAAAAAATGGAGGGTCCCAGGACCCTGTGGGACCCCCTGGGTCCGCCTATGAATACGACTAGAACTAAATCATACATTTTTGAAGCCATCTTCTTCCTCTCTATCTCTTTACGCTACAAGAGACAATGTCGTAATTTCTTTCGTGTTCTTCTATTATCTCCTCACATGCATGCTTGTAAAGTTGTACTGCCAATTGCGGCCTCTACCTCTGAGTATTGAATTTTTGAGACATCACGTTTATCTCCTATTGCATAATGGATTTTGCTTATGACATATAGATCATAATAAAAAAAAATGTGGATATGTGTTAGCCAATGTACATGGGCAGAATGTAAATTAATAATTCCATGTTGAACATTTTATAAAATTTGGCTGCATAAAATTACTAGTTCAGCATACATACGTTCTTTTTATAATTAGTTTTTGATCTCAAAATGTAAAATTCATTAGATAAAATCACTAACTTGTAATCATCTTGTGGGATGTTCGTTGCAATCTTGACTTCTAATGGCTCCACACACTTGACTCTCTATACGATGTTAGAATGCCAGGCCTTTAAATTTCTCATCAAGCACGGCAAAATGTACGCAACGGCCTCCACATTAGCAATCACCATCCTGTCTATAAAGAAAGTGGCCTCAGCTGAGCTGGCAGTCGCAGTGTGAGCGTTCGATTCCTGCCTCTTACAATGTTTGGAATTGGACTCTTTGTGAGCACCAGTATGACAGTTCTTGTACCCTGGTCTGCTGAGGCAAATTTCACGATTTACCTCCTCCACAATGCTCTAGGGGCGGGACGGTGGGGGACCTTCAATGCTGAGATTCAACCTTTAATAAAGTTCACAGTATGGGTTTTGAAGGCGGGTTTTGATTTGGTCAAATATGTTCTCTGCAATTAGGGGTTCTCTGAGGTAAGGACTGATTTAGCGACTTCAATCATTCAATGAGTAAATCAACAGGGCTTGTACATAGGCTGTCAAAAAATCAATTTAATGTGTAAGTTGTTTTTTGTGTTTCTGTTTTAACTTTATAAAATGCAGTAAAAATAGTATTAAAAAACAGTTACAATGTATAATATGAATTAATTTATTAGGATGGGTAATACACGTAATTTTCTCTTATTTTAATCAGGAAAGTCCAAGAGTCCAAGGTCCTATTAAAGATTTTTTAATAATCGCATAAGATGTGATTCGAACCCTCGACCTCCCACACAAATTTCACACTTTCCACCAATTGAACGATTCATATAACTTAGTTATTTCTTTCAAATAATATATCTATTGTATAAATACCTAACAATATTTGTGGTTGAAAATTTTAATAAATAATTAGAAAAAAATATAAAATTTGCTCTGATACATTAGATGTGCAACCCACATTCACTTTCAGGAGTAGGGAATGAAAATCATCTTTGCATAGGTTGGGATCTTATTATTAAAAGAGAAAAAGTTTTTTTTTATATACGTTATTGTAAAAGTGCCCCTAGCAGAATTGTGCAAGCCGATAAGGTCTTAACTTGAGAAGAGGGAATGAAAATCATCTTTGCATAGGTTGAGATCTTATTATTAAAAGAGAAAAAGTTTTTTATATACGTTATTGTAAAAGTGCCCCTAGCAGAATTGTGCAAGCCGATAAGGTCTTAACTTGAGAAGAGGGAATGAAAATCATCTTTGCATAGGTTGGGATCTTATTATTAAAAGAGAAAAAGTTTTTTATATACGTTATTGTAAAAGTGCCCCTAGCAGAATTGTGCAAGCCGATAAGGTCTTAACTTGAGAAGAGCAATGATAGACTGACCACATGAAATGAGCCACGACATAGTTGAACATGATGAAACATTACCAAGTAGGGTTTCAAGATGGATGAATGAAGTCGGCAGGCCTTAGTGAATCTCTCCTCGCTAATCTTTTCTACATCTAAGGACTTGAACTACATTTCTTAATAAGATTGATCTTTTAAACTAAAATCTTAAATGTTAATATGATTACAGAGAATATTAAATTTAAATTAATGATTTGATTTGATTTAGGGTCCGTTTGACCTCCATTCCATTCTCATTCTCATTTTTTTTTCTCTTTCTTCATTTCAACCACATATTTTTCAAATAAAATAATATTTATTACACACAAATCTAAAACTTTTCATCATTTTTTCACCACATATTCTTCCATCAATCACTATTCCAAAAATTCTATTCTTATTAAGATCAACATCAAATGCACTCTAAGTTTCAAATGAACACACAAATTTTAAAAATATTGATATTTTAAGATAAAACATCAAATCTTAATAGTAGTTTTTTTTTCCTTACACAAAATGATAGAATTCAAATATTTAAGGAAAATAATTTGGGGAAGCCAAATTTGATCTAGACGAAAGTCCAAAAAAATTGTTAAAAAATCTATAGAGCAAAGATATTAATTGAAGAGAAATACGCAATCCAATGTAGACTTCAGTCCGTCCATGTAATACCCTAAAATCATTTATAGAAGATGTTTGGTGGGGATTAAAATTAGATTTTTTTTAGTAGATTGTGATAGAAGTTTTTTGAAATGTGTGGTTGAAAAGTTGTGAGACCCATGAAAGGTATGGTTAATATTGATATTTGATTTTGACTTAAATTAAAATCAGATTTTAATTCGGTCCAAAGAGACACGTATTTGTTAATTATGAAATTAAGACTTTTGGATTGTTAGACTTCGTGTTTCGAGATACGTTCCAACTGACACTCCTCTTTTGGATCCACCAAATTTCTGTTTTCTATTTGCCCTTTAAAAAGGACCACTGCTTATGGCAAAAATGGTCCAAATAAATCTTATATTCACCATTTTATATATTTATTTATTTTTCAAAAAAAAAAAAAAATTGTCTTTCTAACTTCATGTTATTATAATTTGGTCAAACTCTACTTTTATTCACATGTTTTATAGAATTCGTAATTTAATTGTTGAATAATAATAAAAATGCGAATTGTGCATATGTGGTAAATGAAGAAAAAAAAAACGAATGGGTGAAAAATAATAGAAATGCATCTTGTGCATATGTGGTAAATTAATTAATGACTAATAAATCATTTATATGTTAATTTTACTAATGGAGTGAGCAGCTGTAAAATTGATTAGGAAAAAATTGTAATGACCAACTTGAATTTAAATCGAGATTTTTATTGAATTTTTGCTACTTGTACAATCCCGGTTGACAACATTAGTTGACAATCATCTCACGTGAAGGGGGTCCACGATTTTTTTATTCATCGTGGGCCCCCCTCCCATGTGAGTGATTGTCAACCAATGTTGTCAATTGAGATTGTACAAGTAACATGATTCATTTTTATTATAAAGACTAGTAAGGAAACGTGCGTTGCACGTTAATTGTGAATGTTAAATATAAGTGTATGTTGACTATTGAACGGCCATACACAATAGTTGTTAAAGAAGCAGCTAATCTAAACTTGCCATACAAATATTAGGAATACAATTAAATAGACAGAGATTTAACCTTGGGATTATATAAAAAGGCCTCAAATATGAATTAAATTATGCCTGCACACAAATCATGAACGTAAAATTAAATGATATAGGAGCATTTTTTAGTAACATTAGAGTGTATATATATGGTACTAAATAACAGTACCTCTTTTCTTCTATCACGTTTCTTTATCACTTTGAAATGTATCTGTAGAAGATTATGAAAACAAAGTTCAAAACTTACACAGAGAAGGACAAAATGAATCACACATGAGCCATGAAAGAAGTAAATTCTACACTGTAGTTAATTAACAGAGAATTAAATGTGCCAACATGTAACACAAATGCTGGAGGGAAGAAGTGGTAGAGAAGAGTAACCTTGTTTACCCAAAAAGTCCACATGCATTGCAAAGGGTTATCGGACAAGTGGCCTCACCGCACCATTGGCAGTCTTTGAAGTGACACCACAACGTGTGCATCTGATAGAGGAGACACATGGAATCGCCAAAGAATTTGAATAAGATTTAGCTATGAATAGGCAAAATCATAAATTCAAATTATTCATTTGTTAATTGAAAAGACGCACAAGAAATGAATAGGCAAAATCATAAATTCAAATTATTCATTTAGATAGGCACTCGTTCAGATTTTAGGGCAGTATCTTCACATCCTGGAAATATATTATATCATTTATTCGAATTCACTCTGTTATTATTGGCAAATCATAGAGTAGGTAAGGCGAGATGTGACAGAAATACTGAGCGCGTAAAAATTATTAAAAGCAAGCAATTGATCACAAAATCATTTTTAAGGTTCAATGAGACCACCAACCATTGTAAACTGTATTTAGACTATACAATATTTAGTCTATTTCTAGACCAAGCCATTTTGAAGATCGTGCTGAAATGAAATATTTTACATTAGAACAACAAAAGAAAGATCGATTGCATCAATCTCCAATTCACGATAACCTTAGCCGGCAACCATAAAAGAAAACTTTAAAAATGCAGTTTTTTTTCTTGGACCCATATGAAGAAAGAGAGAGAGAGAGAGAGAGAGAGAGAGAGAGGGAAAATGGAAGAGAAAGTCAAAGATGAAACCTTAGATGAAATCTGTTGAAATCGTTTCTATGTCTAACCAAAATCCAATGATAATAATGCAACTTATTTTCAAGATCACCTAATCAGCAAGAAAGGTTATACAAATTTTGGAAGTTAGGATTCCAATTTTGAGATCGGTACAAACTGAGGGCAATTGCTCTACTCCAATGTTCAAATGGAGTTACGTGTCACAACATTGCTTTAAAACTGGTTATGAGCAGAAGGCTAAAATGTAGCTTACATTTGTTTCGTGGGAGACGACAAACCTTAATCTATAAATAGCCAGTAAATAGTTGCAAGTTTTTGGGTACAGATTGATATGCAACCTTAAATTCTAATCTCCAATTGGGAATAACTACTAATTGGAACAAGCAAATAAATAAAATAAAAATTGAAGGTGCCAAAACAGATATAATCTAGGATCAATAATGGTGCATCATCAATCAAATTCTGTTAAGATAAAATCGTCAAGAACCTGGCCTGAAATTTAATTAGTACCTAAATAAATACTTCTCTATGCATTCGAAACCAAGCCTATAAGAATTTCACAAGCACATGTGGAGAGAAAAATACTATATTTAATTGATTGTCTTTGCATTCATCAGCGAAGTTTTTTTTTTTTTTTTTTTTTTTTTTTTTTTTTTTTTTTTTTTTTGGGTTAAATTTTTTTACCCCCTTGTGAATGAAACTGATACAGCAGTAGAAGCCTCTTCCAAGATTCTACTAGCTTCTGTTCCAGGATCGGTGAGCTCATTCGGAGTCTGCCAACATCTTATCACCCGACTGTATAGAAAACGAGATTCAAAGAGTGATGGACAGATGCGAACCTTCCCATAGGTATTTGTTGCAGTTGGAAAAGCTCCATAAGCAAGCAACAATTTTATTACATTCTCATATTCCCCTCTAGCAGCATGGTGCAGGAACTACAGAAATAAACCAAATAGAAATAACATTATTCTATTTTCGGAAAACAACTGTACTTGGTTTAATAAAACCTCTTTTGGCAAGCAAATCTATTGTAGAAACCTAAATTGATTATGATCAAGAAAAGGACTCACCATGTCACCTTCCACATCAACAGTTTCTAGCATTCGCTTGACACGGTCTGGATCATTAGTACTGTTTAGAAGAAGTTGGACAACTTCTGTATAACCTGTAGAGTTGTTTAAGGAGGAAAAGAAAAAAAAATATTAAAAATTCTAGAAAATATAACAGGCTAAGTAGCTAGGGAAGCTGATTGCCCACCTCTGGCACAGGCATCATGCAATGGAGCAATTCTCCGTGTGACACGAAGACACGGGCGGTGTCTCTGTACGACATGGAGACACGGCGTGCCTCCATGTCATATGGAGACAGGGACCGTGTCTCCATGTCACACGGAGGCACGCCATTTCTCCGTCTGACATGGAGACATGGTCCCTGTCTTCATGTCACACGGAGGCACGTCGTTTCTCCATCTGACATGGAGACTCACACGGAGACACGTCATAACTATTGCTTCTAAACCAAAAACAATAAAGTATTCTACAAACTCACTAATTTTCAAATTTAACCACAGATACACAGTATAACTTACATCCTTCCACATGCCTATATTGAATTGTAAAAACAAAATAACGCCACCAAATATTAAACAAGAAAATGAAATATCCAAATGGCCAACAAATCCTGTATCATACACCCAAAAAAAGAAGAAGCAAAATACAAAATCAATAGTTCCGCAAGAAAAATAAACTGCATTAACCTAACATAACATGCACAAAACAATAAAAAATAATTAATGGACTCTCAAGAAATACATTGTATATAAACAGAACTACATAAGAAACAAATAAATCAATTACCTTGAATCAGCAAATCAGAGTAAGGTACAGCAACTCAAAAATCCAATACCATAATTAATCAAAGATGAAAGAGATTTTATGGTTAAAGAAAGATATGAAGGCAGTGAGGTAATAATGAAGGAGTGGCCGGTTGCGTAAGGAGTGGAGAAATGGAAAATGAGTATGGCTCACTCCTTCAAGGGAAGTGATGGTTGAAATGGAATGGAGTGGTTGGTTGAGTGGAAAAATGGAGAAGACGGAATGGTTGATGAAAAAAAAAAGAATTAGAACGATGAAAAATGGTGACACGTGTGAAACCCTCTTCTTCGCTTTTTATTTTATAGTGAAGGCAATGAATAAAGAATTGTTTGTGCATCCAAAACAAAAATATCAAAATGCATCATGAGAATCCATGCTTTTATATTTTATTATTCCTCACCTAATTTTTACTATGAAAACGACAAAACTCAAATGCTATTACATATTTGCTGTAGCGATTGGTTTATTTTTAGGGATTCATCAATCATGTTTAACTTGTCATGTACCCCAATCAGCCCGCACCTTTTCACAATTTTTGTTCAGAAAGTATGGTTTTGAAAGGAAATCTTGTCCCATTTTTTAAATATTAAGGGCCCGTTTGATTCTATTATTTGTAGAATAAAAATGATAAATATAATCGTTATGAATCTCACATAAAAAAATATAAAGTAAAAAATGATGACTGAATGTGATGGATAACAGTCATATTTTTTATTTTTATGGATGAATAATAGGAAACAAACGGGGCCTAAAATTAGATTTTGATAAAAATTGATGAAATGTGTAATTAAAAAGTTACGAGATAAAATATGTGATTGAATTAGTTATTAACTTTGATTTAAATTAAAATCTAAATTTTAATTCCTGTATGAATAATAAAATAAATAGTAATTCATCCTTATTTTAAGTCTCGTTTGATTCCCATTTTTTATTATATAAAAATGAAAAATATGATCGTTATTCATTACATCCATCACTAATTTTAACTTGAGAAATGCTGTTTGTACAGTCTTTTGTGTACAATTTTGTACACAGTCCTATCTCAAAGGGTGGGGCCTGCGATTATTTTAATCGCGGACCCCACCTATGCATGTGAGGGGGCTGTGTACAAGCTGTACACAGCACTGTACATGTAGTCTCTCTCTTTTAACTTTACATCTTTTGTGTAGGGTCATAACGATTATATTTTTTATTCTCATTTTACAAATAATGTGTATCAAACAGGACCTTAGTTAGAGCGTATTTTAATTTCACTTAATTCATTGTCAAACTTCACTTAATTCATTGTCAAACCGTTAATACCACTTATATCCCCACCTACCACCGCGCTCGTTTTTCCACTTCCCCATCTATATTAACGCCTCTCTTCTTCACACAAAGCACCACACCATAACAAATCTCTCTCTCTCTCTCTCTCTCTCTCTCTCTGCCTAGTGTTTTCTAGTTTTCAGTGCCGTTTCTTCTCCTAGAAATTCTCAATTCTGGGGTCTGCAATTTCAATCCTCTTAAGCTAATGCAGCAAAGAGGAAGGTCTACTAACCGGAGATCCAGAACTTTTTCTAGATCCCGCATTGCCATTGAGGGTTGTTAAATTTACCCAAGAACCCTAACGTTTTTTCTCAGATCCAAAGACAACCCATTAAAACCATAACGATTTATCTGCCATTCCAGTAATCATCATATTTCGCCATGGCTGCTATTAGAGGTTTTGATAAATTTTCTGTTGTTGAATTTAATTGGGTTTGTGTTGAATTGGAAAATTGACAATGGTTTTGCTTTTGAATTTGTAGAACAAGAGCGTGAAGTGCAGAAGAATTACTGGATCGAGCATTCTGCAGATCTGACGGTGGAGGCTATGATGCTTGATTCCAAAGCATCCGATCTGGACAAAGAAGAGAGGCCTGAGGTATGTCTCTAATGAAATTCAACTTTCTTTTTGTTGTTTCCTGAATGTGATTGATAAGCGTTGAAAATGTTGCTTTGATTTTGCCTTATATTCTGTTTTAAATCTGGTTTTTCTGGAATGAATCCGTTGATGCTTCCATTTTTATTTGGATTTTTCTTGGTCATTGATTTGGTTACTTCAAAAAACTAGGTTTTTTAGGGTTACCATTTTTTCTTGGCTCCGTTGCTTCTTTGCCATGGTAAAGAATGGATCATTTTTGAGTTCTCTGGATTGTACCAAAAATACAATCCCCTGCTTTGCTAAGATCTAGTTGCTTTCAATTTTTCTTGTAGCCCATACTATTTATTGGAAAAAAGACAAGTTTGTTGTCAATAATGTCAAAAATGAATTTTTTTTAATCATCATATGCATGAAGATTGGATCCTTTTGTGTTTACTTTCACGAGATACAAATGATTTCATATGCTAAAGTTGCTTGGAGTAAATTTATGAATAGTGAGTTGTTCGGCCATCTCCAGCGTTACACCAAAATTTACACCATTTTGCACCAAACTAAAATTCATCTCCAACTATTACACAAAATGAACAATGTTTAATTATTTTCTTCTCTGTTTTTCTTCTTAATATTATTTATTTTACAAATACATAAATTACTAAATAAATAATTACGTTAAATTAAGGAAAATATTACATTCATTAATAACTATAAAAAAATAGTACAATTAGTAGAAACACTACAAAAATGAAAAATATTTTATCATGCCATTAAAAAGTATTGCAATGCATTTCGAAGATAGGATATCTAGGCAAATTCATCTCCATTGTTAGATTGGATTACGTCAAGATTCCAACCGTTCAATCTCTATATTATTAAATCTTATTCTGGTCCACATTGAAGATAAGATATCTAGGTAAATTAATTTTCATCGTTAGATTGGATTACGTTAAGATTCAATCGTTCAATCGCTATATTATTAAATTTTATTCTGGTCCACATTGAAGATATGATACCTATATTATTAAATCTCTATATTACTAAATCCTATCCTGGTCCACAATTTCCATCAATTTACTATTTCAAAATGCATTCTTCAAAAATAATTTGGATTAAACACACCATTAGTGTAAGTTTTAGTGTAATGGTTGAAGATAAATTTTAGTTTGGTGCAAAATGATGCAAATTTTGGTGCAGCACTGGAGATGGCCTTGGGACAACTCCAATGGTTGCACCATTGCACCAAACAACACCAAATTTTGGTGCAAATGGTCTCTAATGGAGCACCAAACTTTGCATCATTTTGGTGCAAAATGGTGCAAAGTCAAGTTTCTCATTTTTTTCATTTATCAAAGCAATTAATGTAGGGTATTTATGTCATTTGTGTTATATATTTTTTATTAATTTAATTATAATTACAATTATTATTATTATTATTATTAACATTATTTACATTTAAAATAATTATTAAATGTAAAAATTAATAATTAATGAATTAATTAAAATAAGAATACAAAAAAAAAAAAAAAAAAAAAAATTAAAATATAACAAATGTGATTTTTAAAGTTAACACGAAATATATTACAACAATCACACATCTACATTAATCTAGTTTTATTTAAAGAAAACGATATATAAAAATAATTACATTGTTTAGTAATTTGGAAGACCGCTTTCAGATCCTCCAATATCGTCAAAATAATTTCCAAACAAACTGGATGAACTTTCAGATCCTTTATCTTGTTGAGCTCTCTTTTGTAAAATTCTTGCTTGTTCATTTTGAAAGAACAAAAGTAGGTTCGAATCTGCTATCGAATTCAAATCTTTCAATAATTTACCTAGATATCCCATCTTCAATGTGGACCAAGATAGAATTTAATGATTAAGAGATTGAACGATTGAGATCTTGACGTAATCCAATCTAACGATGAAGAATAATTTGCTATCATATCTTCAATGTGGACCATGATAGAATTTAATGATACGAATTTCGAGAATAAAATTACAATGATATTTCGACTTCGTAAAATCATAATATCGAAATTCGTATTTCTAATAATTGTACTATGTTTATTATATTTTTTAATGAATTTAATATTTTCGTTAATTTAACGTAATTATTTATTTAGTAATTTGTATATTTGTAAAGTAAATAAATAAATAATATTTTAAATAAGTAAATCATTAAAAATAAAAAATAAAAAAGATAAGAAAATGATTAAACAATGTTCATTTGGTGTAAGTTTTGATGTAATGGTTGGAGATGAATTTTAATTTGGTACAAAATGGTGGAAAATTTGGTGTAGCGCTGGAGATGGTCTTAGACATCTCCAACTTAACACTAGAACACCATTTTTCCCATTTTGCACCAAATATTTGGTGCAATGTCACTCCAACCCAACAACAAATTTTACACCATTTTGCACCAAAATGGTGCAAGTGAATAGTGTTACATCATTACATTAAATTTGATAAAAGTCCCTTTTCTCCCCTTTTTTTTCATTTAGCACCAAATGATATCAAGGGTATTTGTGTCATTTTACATTATACATAAATTTTAATTCTTTATTATTATTATTATTTGTAATAAACTTTAATCCTGTAATCAAGATTGGATGGGAGCGCCTACTCCAGAAGATGAGTTGGTTGAAGACGAAAATCACCGTTTTCAAGAATTCCTTGCTCATCATAGACAAATCAAGGAAAAAGATGCTCACATTGCACTTCGAAATGCATTAATTGAACATTTGTGGGATGAATATACGAATTCTGATAATTAAATTACGATACTAGGTCGACTTTGTTGTATTATAACATCACGATTCGAACTGTACTATGTTGTTTTTTAATAACATGATTTTATATTTTCTTAGTTGTGTTATTTTTAATAATTGTACTAAGTTTTTAAAATTTATTAATGAATTTAATAATTTCGTAAACGAAACGTAATTATTTATGTGGGTAATTTATGTAGTAGTAAATAAAATAAATAAATAATTTTTTAGCTATATAAATTTTTAAGAATAAATAAATGAAGAAAATGATTAAACATTGTTCATTTGATGCAACTTTTGGTATAATGGGTAGGAGATGATCTTTTCTTTGGTGCAAATTTTGGTGTAGAGTTGGAGATAGCCTAAATTGTGCCAAAGAGATTTGTACAAGATATGCAACTTAGGATGCTTAACCACTTCACTATTTGGGGATGTCATGCCTATTGTGAAATTAATTGTTCTTTTATGCCACGGAGAAAGTGGTCTACACATGGACCCATCATTAGTCCAAATAATGATAACAAATTAAGCCTTACCCTCAATAAATTTAGTGTGATGTTTTTCCCCCCTTCCATTGTATATGGTTCTTGTTAAATGTACTTGATCAGCTACTTACTGACCACTAAAGACTTTTTGGAACTAACCCCCTTCCTCTTCTTACCTATTCTACTGAGATCTCGACACTCGTGCGAACACGACTCTCTTTAGGCCTAAGCAAAACATGTTACATGTCTTAGCATTTTCTTTTCCTTACTTTACCTAATAAATAATTAATTAATTAATTTAGTTAGTTATGAAAACTTTTTGCAACCTGCATCTTTGACGTGCTTACAATGTGTAAGAGTTACTTGATGTTCTTCCTTGGATTCAAGGCATTAATGGCACCTTTTTGTTGATGTTTGACCGCATAAGCATCCATGTCAAGATATATGTGCTTCAAGGATAATAAAATTTTAGGTTCGAATGCTTTCAAATTTCAATTCTGACGACTCTGAAATATGGCACGAGACCTCCTTACAGACCCTGTCAAACTGACAACATAAATACCTTATCTTAAACAAATATTTGCAAACTTCCTGCCATCTTATTTGAATTCACAACATCATGGTTGTTAGATGAACATAATTGCTCTTATTAATAGCCTGTCAGATTGGCAAGTGAGAAATGTAGCGAAAATGCTGTATTTCGTAAAATACGTTGGTATTGTTGAATCGGTGTGGTTTACGCTGCCTAATTATATCTGCATATCCTCATATTTATGTCTTAACTTCAGAAACAAATGTTTCTGAACTACTCTACATGCTTCTTCAATTTCTTATTCCTCTTTCCCACATTAATTAGTCTATAATCTCAAAAAATCAGGTCTCAAATTTCAGGGAGTTATCTTTTTTCTTTTTCTAGTTGAATTTGGTGCTCTTTATTTTGATAGACATACAAGGTTTTACTTTGAGTGTAATCAGTTGACTTGCCATGATTTTTTGCTTGCAGGTGCTTTCTCTGCTCCCACCTTATGACAACAAGTCAGTTCTGGAACTGGGAGCTGGTATTGGCCGTTTCACTGGTGAATTAGCTCAGAGGGCTGGCCAAGTTGTAGCTCTGGACTTCATTGATAGTGTAATAAAGAAGGTTTGTGGCCTTACCCTGACAAATTTCATTTGCCATTGCTCTGCTTTTGAAATTTATCTGGTAGTTACATGAAGTCCGAGTCTTTAATTCTCTGATTCACAGAATGAACGTATCAATGGACATTATGAAAATGTCAAATTCATGTGTGCTGATGTGACATCCCCAGACTTGAATTTTTCTGAAGAGTCAATGGACTTGATATTTTCTAACTGGCTACTGATGTATCTCTCAGACAAAGAGGTGAATTTTCTTAACTTCCTTTTCTTTTAGAGAAACTGTTTCTGCAAGTTTCATGAACATGTATCGCTCAAGTGGTACTGTGATGTGCGAGAAGTTTTCTCCTTTTTCGATTTTTTTTCTGCTACATGTTGCCACGGGATGACTTTATTGTCCATTATTTCGCAGGTCGAGAATGTTGCTGCAAGAATGGTCAAGTGGTTGAAAGTTGGTGGCTACATATTTTTCAGAGAATCGTGTTTCCATCAGTCTGGAGACCACAAGCGAAAGAATAACCCTACTCATTACAGAGAACCAAGATACTATACCAAGGTTTCAATTTTATACATACCTCTTTTTCATGCAGGGTGTAGAGCTGCAACGATCTAATAAATTTCTGCTCTAAATTGTTTAAATCTTACATGCCTAAATGGTAGAGCACCATTGGCAGACGTCAATCAGTCCCTATTTCCTTGGTTTGTGTAGGCTGGAATTCATCCACCCTGTACCCATCCTGGGTTTATCCTTCGATAGAAATCACATAAAGGGTAACTCAGATGTGATGCACCCGTGTCATAAACAGAGACAAATATTATGCTTTTGTTTTCAAGTTTTTGTAAAAACTTAACAGTAAAATAAATGAATTTTTATTGACTAATAAGAAAAAGGAATAAGAAGAAAAATGATACCTCATGTTGAAGATATCCACAGTAAATAGCATGATTGTAATCTTTTTATGTCTATCATAGCTTGATATCTCACCAGTGATTACAACCATCTACTCATACTGACTGCATATGCGTTGTAAATGTTGACTAATTATAGACTGAAAGGTACCTAAGTCTAAGCTTCTTAGCCCATGTTTGGTAAGCTAAAAGTCAAACAACTTTTTATTCACATATTTCGTGGGCCCACTTCTATCTGTTTATAAACACAATTGCTTATAAACACTTGCTCAACATATGCTTAGAAACCTATATAGTGTTTTGCCCCTCCAAATATGCACAACAATCAAATTGTTCTTTCTAAAGCTTCCGATAATTATTTTTAGTTTTTTGTTCAAGTAATTTGATTATGCTTCCCCAACGTATTGAACTTGTAGGTCTTCAAAGAATGCCATATGCATGATGGTTCTGGAAATTCATTTGAACTTGCACTTATTGGTTGCAAGTGCATTGGAGCATATGTGAAAAACAAAAAGAATCAGAATCAGGTAATATGTTTTGATCATACTTCAGGTTCATTTTTCTTGTCTAGTAACTTTGGTACTGACCTTAAATCTCATCATTACAAAGTCATTGAAATAAAGGAAAATGAAACTTATTTTTTTCTACTTTTGCTTATGCAGATTTGCTGGATATGGCAAAAGGTTAGCTCAGAGGATGACAGGGGATTCCAGAGGTTCTTGGATACTGTCCAGTATAATTGTAGTGGCATATTACGCTATGAGCGTGTCTTTGGACAGGGATTTGTGAGCACTGGAGGGATTGGTATGCCACAGTACTGCATACATTTTTCTTTTCTTTTCTTTATGACGTTGTGTGGAATCATGACCTTACTATATTGCCAATATATATTCTTCTGATGGTAAAGCCTTTCAATTCCTCCAAATATAACAATGATCCTACATTTATCCGCTATTCCATAGACAACAGTTGACCTCCATTACTTGCTAAGATGTTGAGCACCTGCTTGTTTGGGGATTATATTTTTGGCTATTTCAATATTCAATTGCTCTCTCCGGTTAGTTCTCACACATGCCATAAACAGTTGTAGTTCTTTAATACTGATCTCGTTTTCCCTTTGAGCAATTTAGATTAACATATATTGCATCTTGCTTTATTGTCCTAGTGTACTTGATGAGATGATTGTGGAGCATTTTCCGCCAAGTAGTCGTCAATTGGTCCTTTGAATATCAGAGAATAATTATGTTGTTTATTATTTAGTTTCCTTTTTATGTTTTAATTGTTGATTGAACTTCTGTTCTTGAGCAGATACAACAAGAGAGTTTGTCGATAAACTGGATCTTCAGCCTGGCCAGAAAGTCCTAGACGTGGGGTGTGGCATTGGTGGGGGTGACTTCTACATGGCTGACAAGTATGATGTTCATGTTGTTGGCATTGACCTCTCCATCAACATGATTTCTTTTGCTCTTGAACGTGCTATTGGTCTCAAGTGTGCTGTCGAATTTGAGGTGGCTGATTGTACTAAGAAAGAATATCCTGAAGGCACATTTGATGTGATCTATAGTCGTGACACAATTCTTCACATTCAGGTACTTTGAAATCTTTCTGCGACTGACATGAAAATTCTTACAGACCAGCTAGTTCTTTTAACTTATAGAAGTTTTAGGTCAAACCTCAGAACCTTTTTTCTTTAGTGATATTTCATATTTTCACATTTGGTTTTAATTATTTGAGCACTTGAGATGACACGAGGTAATATCACTTGTCTGAACGATTTTATTTAGACAATGCATATCTGGAAATGTGATCTTATTTCTATCTTTTGTCGAATATCTAGCAAATCTCATACCATTGGTATTTTCCAGGACAAACCTTCACTATTTAAATCGTTCTACAAGTGGCTGAAGCCAGGAGGCAAAGTCCTTATAAGTGACTACTGCAGGAGTGCTGGAACTCCATCAGCAGAATTTGAACAGTATATTAAGCAAAGGGGATACGATCTGCACGATGTCAACACTTATGGCCAGGTGAGATCGCATATAAAATAACTGACCATGCCTGCTCATTCTTGTGCTTGATTGGACCATATTTTTATTTCACTAACATACTTTTCCGGCTTTTTATGTTAAACAGATGCTATGGGATGCTGGCTTTCATGATGTTGTTGCTGAGCATCGTTCCAAGCAGGTGCTTATCAACCTAAATATTTCATCAAATTAGTTTTCGTCTCTTTGTACGGTGTGTGCTTTGCTTAAACCAATGGTTCCTTGTTTTCCAGTTTATAAAAGTTCTTGAGAACGAATTGGATACCACAGAGAAGAATAAGGAAGAATTTATCCAGGACTTCTCTGAAGTGTGTAATTGGTTCTTCGTCTATTATGCACTTGCTATTTCTAATCTTGTTACCATTTAACGTACAACACACTCAATATTCGTGTTTATGTTTGCAGGACGACTATAATGATATCGTTGGTGGTTGGAAGGCCAAGCTAGTCCGCAGTACCTCAGGCGAGCAGACGTGGGGTTTGTTTATTGGCAAGAAAAAGTAAAATCATGTGATTTCAGTGTGGCATTAGTTTTATGTACTTTTGAATTGAACCCTCGGGATAATAACGTTTGTTTTATGCTTCTATGTTAAATTTATGACATTGCTACCATATGACAAACTATTTCTATACCTATCTTGTCATTGTAAAATTAAGTTTGAATTTGGTTTGCTATATATGTGGATGTTTTGTTTCACTAAGTACAAAAGATTGCCATTTTCCTATTCTATGTATGCATGACTTAATGGGGGGGGGGGGGGGGGGGGGGGGGGGGAGTTGGTGTCTTCCAACAGAGGCAGGAGTTTCACTCTTTCCAATTACATCTTTCATGTAGGCGGAGTTTATTTTTTCACTTTACACAATTACATTACATGGGTGTGGCCCTAGAACCCATAGCCATTTTTTCCCCTTTTCATACCACGTTGAACTACTTATACCACGTTGAACTACTTGATCTAAAAGTATAATCTGACCACGTATATATCACTTTGACATATAAAAGAAGTTTGTTATGCACAAGTTAGCCTAAAAGCATTGTTTATCATCCAGCTTTTCTTTTGAGTTGTTTTCAATGCACACTGTCATAGACATCTTCCACTTTCAATCAGTTTGTCACGAGCGTCAACTAGAGAGTTCTATGAGTCTTTTATAAAGTTGTATAGAGAAAAATATTTCTTCCATCGGTTTACATAGCTAACCAAGCGACAAGTTCTAATTGTGTACTTTACAATTGATTGGGAAGATATTGTCAACCTTTTAGTGCATATTTTGTACATAATACAATTTAGCTCCACATATCGAACATGTTATTACGTAACTATCCAAAATTTTGTATAAAATAAATATGCATGGTTGTCATAATAATATGTAGTACATTTCCAATTTTCTTTTATTTAACCAGTAAATAATTTTAAATTAAATTTGATGGAATAATCCTATTGCAATGAATATGGCAGCCTACTAAACTTTATTTGGTAATGAGATTGATGACAAGAAAGTGAAATTTAATTATTTTAAACAATAAAATTGGTAGAAGGCAAATAACGCAATATACATTCACCATTTAATTTTAACTTCAAATTAAGAGTGCAATCTAAACATCTGAAGGGACGGATACTAGAAAAATAAGACAACTATAGCCAAATAAACATATCCGAGAATTTAATTAAATATTAATGTATATTGTAAACAAATTAATAGAAAAAAAGTTGCTTGCTTAAATTTTAAATTCTAGTCCCATGAAACGAGGCACAACCACACCATCGAACCTTCACGCTTCGACGCGACCCGGAATAATCCGTGAGGTAGGGAAAAATGGGTGAGTATGGGGAATACTCAATATGATACGAATATTAGTACAATCTCGAATAACATTTATCATTTATATCAAAATAAATCGTACGATCATATAATATCTTTAAAACAGGAAAAAACTCATATCATATCATATCTATCGTACTGGGTGGCCATATATATCATATTGTATCATATCATTACTATAATATCTATCAATTTGAAATAACAAAAATTAAACGAGACAAAACCACGTGTACCTCATTATCTTACCTTATAAGTTTCAACCAAAAGAATAATGTTGTGATAATATATGTACTATAAATGGTTCTGCACAATTTTTCTTCTTGTTTTGATGCACTCAAACTATGAAAAGAAATGGGTATTAAATAATCCTTATGAAATATGGGTCTTTGTACATTTTCTTGAGCACAATGTACGTTATTTAGTGTGAACTACAAAATGACTAATATTGATACTTTTTTCTTCTTCTACAATACTTAGATATTTAGTCCAAACAAAATAAAATGAATGGACATAGCGATCAAGTTATCTTATGAACTTTACTAGTGATTAATAGTCTAAACGATCAAAGACAACATAATAAAATTAGTTACTTTACTTTTAAAACATGTAACAATTTTCGAAGTGTTACAATCTCACCCCCTTAAAAGAATTTCGTTCTCGAAATTACTTTAACTATTGAAAAGTCTCGGATACTTGACCTCGTACTCCTCTTCTTTTTTGTAAGTTGACTCATCGATCCCGTGGTTTCACCATCTAACTTTAACTAAGGGGACATCTCTATTTCTCAACTTGTGAATTTTTCTATCCAAAATCATTGTCGGAGTTTCTTCGTATGACATGTCTTTTTGTACCTCCAATGTTGGATAATTCACCACAAGATTAGGATTAGTAATATATTTTCAAAGCATGAAAACATAGAATACGTTATGAGCAGCCAGTTCAAGTGGTAAGGCAAGTCGATAAGCCACAACCCCATTACTTTCAAGAATTTCAAAAGGTCCAATGAACCGTGGCCTTAACTCTCTCTTTTTATCAAATCTTAATATACCCTTTCTCAGTGAAACCTTCAGAAAAACTTTATCATCTACTTGGAATTTCAAGTCCTTTCTTCCACCATCGGTATAACTTTTCTATCCCGGGTTGTTTTTATTTTGGTTCTAATTTTTTCAATCGTCTCAACTATTCGTTCAATGATTTCAGGATCTAAACTTTTTTTTTTCTCTTCGACTTCATCCCAATGGAGAGGGGATCTACACTTCCTACCATAGAAAACTTCATAAGGAGCCATGCCTATAGTGTCATGAAAACTATTGTTGTAAGTGAACTTCCACTAAAGGTAGATGTGTCTCCCAATTACCGTCGAGATCCAAAACACATGCCCTCAACATATCTTCAAGAATTTGAATTGTTCTTTCTGATTGTCCATTCATCTGTTGATGATAAGCCGTACTAAATTTCAATTTCATCCCCATGGCTTTCTGGAAGCTTCTCCAAAATTTTGATATGAACCTTAGGTCTCTATCGGAAATAATGATGACCAGAACTTCATACAATCTGACTATCTCTCTAATGTATAACTATGGAAGTTGTTCCACATTGAAATTTGCTTTGATTGGTAGAAAATGAGCAGACTTTGTCAAATGAGCAATGACTACCCAAATGGCATTGTGACTTCTCACTCACTGATCTCAGAAAGCCAAACACAAAGTCCATCACTATGTGTTCTTATTTTCATTATTGAATATCCAATGATTTTAATAGTTTCGATGACCTTTGATGTTCTGGTTTGACCTACTGATAGACAATACATTTCTCTTTGAACAGACCAATTCTTCTTTTCATGTATCTCCATTAAAATGTATCTCGAAGATCTTGATATATTTTTGTGCCATCAAAATGTGCAGCATACGGGGATCGAGTGAGCCTCTTCCAATATCTCATTTCTTATCTTTTCATCCTTAGGTACACACAATCTCCCTTTAAAAATCAGCGCTTTATTTGTCGATATTTCAAATCTTATATGTTTGTTTGTACCAACATCAACCTTAATCTTCTGTAGAAATGGATCTTTATCCTGTGCTTCTTTGATTAGATCCCGAAGAGCAGGTTGAATAATTAATGCTTTTATTCTCGTTGAACTTTGAGTCGATTGTGTGATGACTTACAATCTTGGTTTCTCAAAGCCTTTTATCAAATGTTTCTGCACAGTGGGAAAAATTGCAAACTGCTATACTGTCTTCCTGCTTAAAGCATCTGTGACTACATTGGCCTTACCTGGAAGGTAAATAATCGTATAGTCATAATCTTTTACTAATTTCAACCATCTCCTCTGTCTTATATTCATTTCCTTCTATGTGAAAAAGTATTTAAGACTCTTGTAATCCATATAGATATCGCATTTTCCTCTATACAGATAGTGACTCCATATCTTTAAGGCGCAAATTTTCGTCGCGAACTCTAAGTCGTGGGTCAGATAGTTCTACACGTACTGCTTCAACTGTCTTGAGGCATAGGCAATCACCTTTCTTGTTGCATCAAAACACAGTCTAAGCCCTACTTGGAGGCGTCACTATAAATCACAAACCATATGAACCTTCAGGTACTGTCAGTACTGGAGCTAAGACTAATCTCTGTTTAAGTTCTTGAAAACATTCTTCCCACTTTTCCATCCACTGAAACTTGGTACCGTTTCTAGTCAACTATGTCATTGACCGTACTATTTTCGAGAAACCAATAAATCTCCTATAATAACAGCCAATCCAAAGAAACTACGAACTTCACTTATGTTAGACGGTCTAGGTTAATTTGTTATTATTTCCATTTTAACGGGATCTACCTCAATTCCCTGAGCGGTAATCACGTGACCAAGAAAACCTATGCAATCAAGCTAAAATTCGCATTCTTGATTTTGACATATAATTTATCCTTCTTCAAACTTTCAAGTACTGTTTGAAGTTATTCCTCATATTGCTTTTTATCTTTGGAGTATACAAGTATTTCATCGATAAATACTATGATGAACTGGTCCAAGTACTGATGGAATACTCGATTCGTTAGATCCATAAATGTTGTTGGGGGCATTGGTCAAATTAAAAGGCATGACAGTGAACTCATAATGTCCGTAACGAGTCCTAAAACCAATTTTCGGTGTATCAAACCAATTTTCGGTATATCACTTGCTTTGACTTTCAGCTAATGATATCCTATTCTCAATTCGATCTTAGAAAACACATTTGCATCCCTTAGCCGGTCAAACAAATATTCTATTATTGGAAGTCGATATCTATTTTTGATGGTCAGATGATTTAATTTTCGATAGTCGACACACTTCCTTATAGTCACATCCCATTTTTCACAAAGAGTACTCGAGTGCTTCATGGAAATACACTTGGTCGAATGAAACCTTTGTATGGCAATCCTTCCAATTGTAACTTCAATTCTTGAAGTTCTTTTGGTGTCATTCTGTATGGGGCCTTGGATACTGGTGCCGCTCCGAGAGCCAAGTCAATCATAAATTTCACCTGCCTATCTGCTGGGATGCCACCTAGGTCTTCTGAAAATACATCTACAAAATCTCGCACAACATTTATATCATTTTGTTGCTATATGTTGGGAACCGATAATATTGACTAAGAATCCCTGACATGACTTTATTCTCAGCATTTTCTCCATTTGAAAAGTCGATACAAGATGAGATGGAGAATTGAACTTTACCCTAAGGAAACGAAACTCTTCCCTCTCCCGGCTTATGATTTAATACTTCTTTATCATGACATCGAATGGTCGCATGATTGAGTCCCAACTAGTCTATGTCTAATATAACATTGAAATCTTTCAACTTTTAAAGGTATAAATCTGCTTGTAGTACCTTTCTATCAATATCTAACTTCATACCCTTAGTTATCTGATTTGTGCAAATAGTTCTTCCTGAAAGGATGTTAACTTCTAATGCATTATCCATTTTCACACATACAGTGTTAGACTTAACAGCGAATAATATAGAAATAAAAGAATGTGTAGCCATAGAGTAAAAAGAGCATAAGCAGGTACACTTAATAAAATACATATTTTCACACATATAATGTTAGACTTAACGACGAAGGATGCATGGATAAAAGAATGTATAGCCTTAAAGTAAAAAAGAACATAAGCAGGTACATTCGATAATAATAAAATATATGCTGTCACATTCAGATCCTGCTCAGCCTTTTGATGATTCAGTGCAAGAACTCGGGTATTTTCTCTTGGGTTCTTATTTTGGTTATCTTCTTTCTTTCGTGGAGACTTTGTACAGTACAAACCAATATGTCCCGACTTACCGTACCAAAAACACACGTTCTTCCAAAATAAGCATTCACCTTGATGAAATTTATTACACTTAAGACATGGTGTAATATTCTAACTCATCCCATCGAAACGAACTCGTGTGCTAGGTCTATTACTCTGCCAGTTACATCTCTCATTGTTCTGATCATTCCATTTTCTTTTCCCAAATGACTTTTTACTCCGCTGGGAATATTGCTCAAATGTAGTCCTCTGATATGAAATAGCATGAGCTCTGATAAGTGCATTTTACGCACTTATTTAGGTCACAAAACATGGACAGTTGATTATAATTATGTTGAAACATGGCTAAATTCTATGTAAATTGTGTTTGCAGGACTATATTGATGGAAATAACGATAAGTGAGTGAAAACGAGCAAGAAATAACTAAAATGGACGAAAGAAAAAGTTCAGGGACTAAGATGCACTTATTCGAAAGTTGACTCGAGACGCAAATCAAGAACGAAAATGAACCAAGTACGAGATTAACGAATCAAAGAGTGTTAGAGGAAAGAGAATGAAGAAAAGAAGTCAAAATGAGGAAGAACGGAGTTCGGGGACCAAAACGACACAAGTTGGAAGTTGATTGTACCATGCGGTCGCATGGCTTCCCCAAAACGTGCTTGAGCCCCAACATTTGAACCATGCGGTCGCATGGTTATTTTTACGCGAAAAATCATGGTTTTTGTTTTTAACTAAAACTCTTATGGAAACCAATTGGGGATGGCTTTTTAACCCTAAACTTGACTAGAAAAGGAGGCTACGCACTTTTAGAGATTTTGACACATTGGAAAGCAAGACAACAAGGAAGGAGAAGAAGATTCATCCTAAGATTCAAGATTTAACTCAAGAATTAAAAGGGTGATGTCGTCTCCAACCTATTTATTTTGTTTTCTTACTTCTATCATGTTAGGCTAGTTTTTCATGTACTAGGTGAACGATGAACCTCACAATGTGATCTTGTAATTTCTATTTTGTAATTTGATATTTAAACATGTTTGATGGATGTTGAATGATTTATATACAATTTATGTTTCTCCATAATTAAATGCATGTGATTATGTGAGTTTAAGTGATCTATTTTATGCATTCGAAAGAAAGGAAATAGATTTTACAAGGTATAAATCATCGTAAGGTCCGATAGGGGATAGAAATATACCGCTATACTTTGCGTGAATCTCTAAGTGTTTGCAAAACATTATGCATTCTTGTATATTGCATTTGTCATAGAAATATAGTCAAATGGTATGCTAGAATAGTTTCAATTCTACTCGAAAGAGATTGTTGGATAAATTAGAAACATTGATTCTTCAATTAATTCTTCATGTCATCAATTTGTGAAATAGGAGTTAAAAGTGAACTTGTTTGGTGATTCGGGATCCTAGTGTGCTTTTATTACAATAATTTCATAAAATTTGCATTCGACTTTCATATTGCATTTTAGGATAATTTGCATTTAGTTTACCAAATTCATTCATAGTAGTTTTTCATAATTTAGTTTGGTTAATCTTTGGTATAAAAACACATCAAAAACTCATCTTGTTTCGGTTAAGGTCGAGATAATTAACATTAAACTACTCAATCTCTGTGGGATCGACAATACGGACTCTAAAAGTTCACTTTATTACTTGTAACGAACCGTACACTTGCGGTGATTTTAAATCGAACGGTATATTCGTGAACAAGTTTTTGGCGCCGTTGCCGGGGATTGAGTTTTAGTTTAATTTTAGTTATTTAGACACTAATTCGAACTTTTTCTTTTATTTTGATCTTAGTTTAGTCAGATAACTTGTTAAACTTCGTTATTTCAACTTTTGCTTATTTTTGGGCAATTTTGGCTATTTCAGATTTGCATGCTAAGATCGGCTGGAGGGGACTTGATTCCAGATGATCTAGAAATCGAGCGTACTTTTCGCCAATTGCAAAGAGAAGCTAGAATAGCATAACAACAGCAAATAGCTAAAGAACGACAACATCCAGTAATTCCGGCTAACGAGGAGGAAGCTATGGACGAAGGAAACATGCTTGTCGGGGATTTCATGATTCCCCGGATCATTCAGAGTCAGTCCAGCATCGTGTATCCACCATTTGGGCAACCAAATTTTCAACTGAAGACCAATGTGACACACCTGTTTCAGAATGGGCATCAGTTTTATGGGAGAGTTGAGGAGAACCCACATACACACGTCTCTAGATTCTTGGAGATGTGCCAACACTTCAGATATCAGGGTATCTCAGATGACGCCATCCGTTTGAGGCTATTTGCACACATTGCGTGACAAAGCACTTGAATAGCTAGAGTCTCAACCGATTGCTAGTATCACCACATGGAATGATCTTGCTCAAAAGTTCTGTACTAAGTTCTTTCCACCAGTCAAGATTGCAAAACTGAAGCATGATATCTCTATTTTCTGTTAAGGGGATTCTGAATCATTTGATGAGGCTTGGAACAGGTTCAAGAACATGCTTCGAAAGTGTCCACATCACGGTATCAGCAAGGGACTCCAAATCCAATACTTCTACGCGGGCCTACTTCCGTCTTTCAAAAGCAATATCGATTATTCATCTAACGGGTCGGTGTATACTAGGACAGTTGATGATGCACTGAAACTATTTGAGACTGTGGCTACTACTTCAGCCATGTGGTCTTCAGAACGAACAGTTCAAAAGAAGACACCGGGTTTGTTCGAGGTGGATACTTATTCAGCTTTGTCGGCAAAGATTGATTCACTATTCCATAAGGTTGAAAGCATGTCACAGACCGCCAATGCAGCAACTGTCAAGAAACCAAGTTGTGGGAAGTGTGGAGCTGATCACACTACTTCAAACTGTCCAATTCTCACACAGGAGGTAGAGCATGTGGATTATGTGTAGTGGGGTCAACGCCAGCAGAACAACCCAAATTTCTCGTGGAGTAATCAAAATCAGAACTAGAACAGACCACATGATCAATTTCAGCAGTAGAAGAAGAAGCCACAGTTGGAAGAAGTGCTTGAAAAATTCATAGAAACAACTCATCAGTACATGGAATCCAACAATCAATTTATGAAGAAGACAGAAGCCACTCTCCAAGAAAAAAATTCTGCAATTAAAAATTTGGAGATTCAAATGGAGCAGATAGCACTTGCTATGACAAGCAAGGCACCAGAACTCTACCCAGCAATACCGAAGTGAACCCCAAGGAACAATGTCAAGCCATTACTACAAGAAGTGGGGTTCAACTACCAGAGATCACTGTGAAGAGACCGGGTGAAAACAAAGATACACTATCGTCTTCAGAGAAGGAAAAAGCTGAATAGACAAAAGAGACATCTCCAAGGGAAGGTTCAGATACATCACAAAATAAAACACCTGTCCCGATCAATCCTTACGAGCCACCAATTCCATTCCTTCAGAGGTTGAAAAAGCATAAATGGGAGCAACAGTACAAAAAATTCCTCGAAATTTTCACAAAGCTCCATATCAACATCCCATTCGTGGAAGCACTGTTCAAAATGCCTAACTACACCAAATTCCTGAAGGACGTTATCTCCAAGAAACGAAAGCTAGAGGAACATGAGACAGTGATGCTAACAGAGGAATGCAGTGCTCTTATTCAGAAAAAGCTCCCACCAAAACTGAAAGATCCTGGGAGTTTTACTGTACCTTGCACTATTGGTGAATACCACTTTGATAAAGCTCTATGTGATCTTGGTACTAGTATTAATCTGATGCCTCTTTCTGTTTTCAGAAAACATGGATTAGGCGAGGCAAAAGCAACCACGGTGACGCTGCAATTAGCTGATCGATCATTGACACATCCAAGGGGGATAATTGAATACGTACTGATCAAGGTGGACAAATTCATTTTCCCAGCCGATTTCCTTATTCTGGATATGGAAGAAGACAAGAATGTTTCACTTATTTTGGGCAGACCATTCCTAGCTACCAGCAGAGCTCTAATTGATGTTCAAAAGGGAGAATTAAATCTAAAACTTGGCGAAAAATAGATCACCATTCTCGTGTTCAAAGCTATGGACTTCCATACCGAGTCAGATAAGTGCTATCAAATTGATGTGGTAGAGGATGCGGTGCAAGACAAAACTGTTTCTCAAGACTTTTCAAACACTGCTAATGATCATAATGTGCATGCTCAACCCACTCAAAATTATGAGAAGCAAGAATCCTACATTGTGGATTTTGAGGTAGGAGATGAGGAGAAATCAAAAGACATGGATAAATGTGCGATTAAAGTTTGGAGGAAAGCTGCAGTAAGAAAGAAATGGTCGTTGAAAAAGTTGCTCTCCCACCACCGGAATCAAACTAGCACGGTATAGTCGAGCTATGGACTATAAACTAGCGCTTGTTGGGAGGCAACCCAATATTTTTTCTCTATTATTTATTATGCTTTATGCATTAATTTATGAGTTTTTTCATATTTCTGCATTTTGGTATCTTTTAGGTCATCGATCACCTAGGTAGTTCACAAGATGTCTTTGCATGGTACACACAAGTTCTAAATGTGTTTTGCACACTTTTCGAGGTATAAAAATCATGTTTGAGAGATTTGTGATCAAAGTCACGCATTTCGAGGTAAAAACGAGTTTTTAGTACATCTCCCGAACCAACAAGTGATTTCATATTTTAAAAGTGGTTTTGAAAATGATTTTATAGAGTGCACACACCTCACGTCGTTTAAAATGAGTTTTGACAAATTTTAAGGGCGTTGGACGATCGAGTGGTATTATTGGTAAAAAGTTGGAATTTTGAGGAAAATTGACTAAAAACAAGTATTCGAGGGGTCGAGTACGTTTTAAAATTTTTTTCATGTTGTATACACTTATCATACCCCATTTAACTTGTTAGGCACGGAAAACGAGGTTTCTAGTATCGGGATGTGTCGAGAACTGAAAAAAATCGAAAACAGGCAAATTTTGGACTTCTAGTAGTCCATGCGGTCGCATGGTATAAAATCCCATGCGGTCGCATGGGTTAACCAGAAGTCTCCTTGGGCTCGAACTTTTTTTCCATGCGGTCGCATGTATTTGCATCATGCGGCCGCATGGTGTAAAATTCTAAGAAAAAAATAGGCCCATTTTTAAACACAAAACCTAGGTATCCTTACCTCATTTACGGTATTTCTCGGTTTCTCACGCACACGAAACCACTCCAGAACACTGCTCCATATTTTCATCTTCCATCATCGATTTCGACCTAGAAAGAGAGGCATCTCCCACTCCACACACACGAATCCACTTCAACCACCCTCCTCCATCGTCTTCCAAGTTGTTAGAGGTAAGTTTGGCTTTCCCTTTTATTTCTTAAGGTTTAGTCCATTATATTGAAGGAGAATGGGCTAGGTAGTTGTTGGATAGTGTTATGTGGTTGTGTTGTGTGCAAAAGTCTAGTTTTGATTTAATGTCCAATCTATCACCATAGATGAAGATATCACATTGCCTTCAACGTGTTCGATGAAATGTCTACGTGAAATTTATAGTGTTTTCTTGTGAATTTCGAATTCTTGCATGATGATATCTGCATTCATTTGCGTAATGTGACGATTTTCATTCCCTAAAATAGTTGAACACTACACTTGCAACACTTAGGCACCACCATGACTAAGTTTCACATTTCACGTCACCAACTTCGGCCACCGAGTTCTACATCCAAACGACATCCGGATGCTCTAAATTTCTGATATGTTGTAGTACACATTGCATACTTTCATATGCCCAGACGGTGCTCGGGAAAATTTCTACTTTTCTCGACAGTGTCCGGGGTCGAACATGCTTAGTCGAACATGCACTATTTTTGGAAATTTGACAATTTAGGTTCATCATGGGTTAAACATCACTTGCTACACCTTATGTGTTCATACATATGCATTTTTGCACATTTTAGTGCTCGTGGCTCGGTCATGTCACTCCATGTCAACTCATGTCACCCGTGCCTAGGTTCGCGTCACCCATGTCATCTACTTTGCCCATATGTTTCTATACTCATATGACATCCAAATGAACTACATTTTTGATATGTTCTAGAATAGATTGCTTACTTTCATATGCCCGAACGATGCTTGGGAAAAATTCGATTTTTCTCGACGGTGCTTGTAGGTGAAAATCCTTGGTCGAGCATGGGTGAAATTTTGATAAATGCATACATTACACTTCTATTTGGGTTCTAAGCTATATGTTGACATATTTTAATCATATAACCCACATTTTTCACGCATTCTCACAGATTATGGCATTATAACCTCATTTTTGACATCATGTGCACTCTTTACCTACATACGCGTTTTGAAGCAAGTTTGGGGGCTTTTGTGCTTATCATTCCATATCTATTATGTTTTCATCGCATCTGGTCTAATTCTTACCTTCGATTTTCGCAGGATGCCGCCAAAAAGAACGTCCAAAGGGAAAGAAAAGGGCTCCACCTCCGGTGGACGGGAGTCTGAGACAGGTTTCAGGAGATTTCTCAATTCTGAGACCTCTACTCGATACTCCGACATCATAAGCCATTGGGCTATCATTCCCGAGAGACCGATAAGGCTCTCAGATTTCTCTGCTATTGAGCTAACAACCTTGGTTCAGAATTGTGGATGTGAAAAAATGATAGAAAGGCCACACTCGATTTATGAAGGCCTCGCCCGGGAGTTTTATGCAAATTTCAACAGTGATATCGATACACCAGGTTCTGCACATCTACATCAGACATGGGTGAGGGGCCAATGGATTATGTTTTCCCCAGAGGTGATTCACCAGTATTATCAGCTCACCTGGGACAATATGGTCCCTATCCCACTGAATTTCTATTGGCCCGAGGTAGTGGAGGTATTACTAGGGCTGGCGAATGCATGGCCATTACAGACTCCTGTTTGGCACCAGAATGAGCTCACATCGCCATAGCCATTCTATGGCTATTCATGTGCCACAATATCGAGCGGACTTCCGACTGCACCACCTTTACAGATCCCACAGCCGATTTTATATATCATTTGGTTAGGGGGAACAAAATCGATCTAGCGACATACATATATAATCAGATACACACATTGGGTACATGGGCAGATCGTCGTTGCTCCTTGATATTTTCGAGTCTGATTAGTGGCATCTGCAGAGCAGCCGGTGTTACCATCCCATCCGGGGAGCTTCCGGAGAAGTCGAGCCCATTCATCAAACTTACTATATGGGAGGCTTAGGAGCGAGCTCGGGAGGCATGATGAGCGTGATTGGCTGAGGCTCAGAGACGACAGCAACAGGCTGTCCATAATGAGGAGGCACCTAAGGATGCTGATATGCCTCAGGCCGCAGCACCACATCCACACCACCCGGCGAGGCCAACACACAGCTTTTAAGGCAGATGTTTGCCACGATGACGGGGTTGAGCCGGGATATACAGAGCCTCCAGCAGGCATTCGGTGCTCTGAGCACAGAGATACAGAGAGTAAGCGAGCGCATGGACACCACCCACGCTTTTGCGACGAGTTCACATCTAGAGACCCTCGCATCTAGGAGGGCAGTTGAGGGGGTGAGTGACCGACTCAGCTTATACTCAGGTCGGATGGACACTCTCCAGCTACGCACTGACACGATAGCTACAGAGGTGCGGGAACAGTCTGCCCTACTTCGGGAGATTCTGGCTCGTCTACCACCTCCATCACCGACAGATGATACAGCGGGACCGAGCTTCTTCCCACCGTCTTCACCACCACCACCGTATTGATCAGGGGAGTCCTTATTAACCTCCCAATTTTTGTATTGTATAAGCTTTGCCCTTCAACATTCTATATTCAACCTTACACTTTACACATTGGGGGCAATGTTTTGTATAAGTTTGGGGGGTGGTCGAATTTGTAGAACAAGCTTAAGGATTTAGTACTTGTATTGAATTATGCATTGCTTATTCATTGTTCGTCGATATTAGTCTGGTTTGTTTGTTTGTTCTGTTTACTGCTTTTGTGTGTTTGTTAAAAAAAAATTCGTTTTTGACATTTTGTTTCAGTATTTGTTTAGTTAGTTCAATTTGTGTGCTTGTGTGGGTTCAATAGACTTGCTGGCAATGATGTGAATATTAGAATAGGTATGAATTGTGGATAGTGAAAATGGTGCTTGTTTAGATTAACCAATGCCTACTTATGTGATACTTGACATATCTTGCGCATGAAACTCATGTTTAGCATGTTAAGTTGATGATTGAAATCAATATTTATAGGAGATTCGAACATGATAGGTTACACCTGAATTACCTCTACTATGCTTAAAGATATTCCATTGTTTTAGTGGTTTGGAGGATTAATTATTGCAAGGGAACATTGAGATGAGTAGGGATTCCATGCATGAAAACTGAGTTGTGTGGATTGTGTAGACTGATGAGACAAAAATGAGGCGAAAGCCTAAAATCAGGGGTTGGTTCTTGAAACTACGTGTCTAAAAAAATATGGGCTTACATAAATTTTTGTAAGGAAAACACTTTTTTCAAGTCTTTATGACTTGAGCAATTAAGTCTGAAAGGATGAATAAAAATCTAGTGCCCTAAAATCAACTGATTTGGGAGTTATCGGCCTAAAACTCAATATAGGGGTCATATAGAAAGCAAGAGGGAAAGAGTCATAATAAAAGAGAGAAAACACATTTTTCGAGCTTTTATAACTTGAGCAAGTAAGCCTGTAAGGGTGAATACAAACTTGGTGCCCTAAAATCAACTGATTTGGGAGTCATCGGCCTAAAGTTTGATATATGGGTCATATAGAAAGCAAATGAGAATGTGTTGAAGCAAAGAAAAAAAGAATAGAGTGAGAAAAGTGCCCCATGACATCTAGTTGATAAAATTGTACATTTGATGTAAGGCAAGTAACTTAGTCTAGTCTTAGAAGTTGAAACAATCAAAGAAATAGGAGAATCTCTGCTTGTTGAAGTGCAAACTTGTGATTGCGAGCCCTATCCAAACTAATAGAGGGTGAGAATTTAAGTTAACCAAATCTCAAGTATTGAACACACCCCGGGATAAGTGAGTAAAAGAATAAGTTTGGGGATGTGTATCTCTCGAGCGAAGAAAGGAAAAATTTGACTACTGTAGGTCGGGATTTGAATCTATCAAAAACTGAGCATGTTTGCATGAGTATACACGCACACACGTCAGGGGATTATTACTCAACTCTAATTCTAATTCTCGAGTCAACTAAACATAAGTTGAGGTTGATTTGATTTTGCACTGTTGATATTGTTCATTGTGTTATTACTCAATTCTAATTCTGAGACACGGTATGTTGCTGAACCATGTTTTGTTTAGAGTTAAGTCACCAGCTTGTTTGGGGACAAACAATAGTTCAAGTTTGGGGGGTTTGATAAGTGCGTTTTATGCACTTATTTAGATCACAAAACATGGACAATTGATTGTAATTATGTTGAAACATGGCTAAATTCTATGTAAATTGTGTTTGCAGGACTATATCGATGGAAATAACGATAAGTGAGTGAAAACGAGCAAAAAATGAGTAAAATGGACGAAAGACAAAGTTCAGGGACTAAGATGCACTTATTCGAAAGTTGACTCGAGACCCAAATCAAGAACGAAAATGAACCAAGTACGAGATTAACAAAATCAAAGAGTGTTAGAGGAAAGAGAATGAAGAAAAAAAGTCAAAATGAGGAAGAACGGAGTTCAGGGACCAAAACAACACAAGTTGGAAGTTGATTGTACCATGCGGTCGCATGGCTTCCCCAGAACGTAGCTTGAGCCCCAACATTTGAACCATGCGGCCGCATGGTTATTTTTACGCGAAAAATCCTGGTTTCTGTTTTTAACTAAAACTCTTATGGAAACCAATTGGGGACGGCTTTTTAATCCTAAACTTGACCAGAAAAGGAGGCTACGCACTTTTAGAGATTTTGACACATTGGAAAGCAAGACAACAAGGAAGGAGAAGAAGATTCATCCTAAGATTCAAGATTTAACTCAAGAATTAAAAGGGTGATGTCGTCTCCAATCTATTTATTTTGTTCTTACTTCTATCATGTTATGCTAGTTTTTCATGTACTAGGTGAATGATGAACCTCACAATGTGATCTTGTAATTTCTATTTTGCAATTTGATATTTAAACACGTTTGATGGATGTTGAATGGTTTATATACAATTTATGTTTCTCCATAATTAAATGCATGTGATTATGTGAGTTTAAGTGATCTATTTTATGTATTCGAAAGAAGGGAAATAGATTTTACAAGGTACAAATCATCATAAGGTCCGATAGGGGATATAAATATACCGCTATGTTTTGCGTGAATCTCTAAGTGTTTACAAAACGTTATGCATTCTTGTATATTGCATTTGCCATAGAAATATAGTCAAATGGTATGCTAGAATAGGTTCAATTCTACTCGAAAGAGATTGTTGGATAAGTTAGAAATATTGATTCTTCAATCAATTCATCGTGTCATCAATTTGTGAAATAGGAGTTAAAAGTGAACTTGTTTGATGATTCGGGATCCTAGTACGCTTTTATTAAATTAATTTCATAAAATTTGCATTCGGCTTTCATATTGCATTTTAGGATAATTTGCATTTAGTTTACCAAATTCATTCATAGTAGTTTTTCATAATTTAGTTTGGTTAGTCTTTAGTATAAAAACACATCAAAAACTCATCTTGTTTCGGTTAGGGTCGAGATAATTAACATTAAACTACTCAATCTCTGTGGGATCGACAATCCGGATTCTAAAAGTTCACTTTATTAATTGTAACGAACCGTAAACTTGCGGTGGTTTTAAATCGAACGGTACTTTCGTGAACAAGCTCTCTTCAACATTTCACAGTATGATGTGAAATGATGAGACATTATGATCATGTTGATTATCGGGCGTAGTCCATGTTTGAATCTTCTGACCTTCTTTACTTCTGTATCTACCAAGTGTGACGCATACATTGAGAACTGCTCAAACTTCTTCTCATAATTAGTAAGTGACATGTTAACCTACCTAAGCTGTAGAATTTCTAATTCCTTGAAAGCTTTTAAAGCCCGTAAAAAGTACTTTGCCATCACCTCATCTTTAAAATGCACCCGTCTGATTAAGCTACTTCTCTTCGGTCCTAGTGCGAGAGGTAGACTCCCACTAATGACTGGCTGCTCCAACAAACATAAATTTTGTGCATAATATCTTCTGTATATCTGTGCAAGCAATGTGTCGAAAACCTCTAATTCATTCCTCAACAGTCAGTAGGTCGAAACTACCATCAAAAGTGGAAGGCTTGTACTTACGAAACTGCTCAACTATTGTGATAGCTTCAGGAACAAACAAAGGTGTATTTTGTAGTGCCAGTGCATTTTGTGGTGTTGGTGCTTGACTTGCCTGTCTAGTTCTTGTACCACTCGAAGTAAGTTGAGAATCAAATTTGTGTGGGTAGGTTGCGCCATTTCTTTTAGATAACAAAAAATATTGTCATCCATCACATACAAACACCAAGCTTAACATATTATGCTTACATTTTTATAATAGTGACATAGTGTATTTCATGCTCGAGTATACGTTTACATAAAGAATGAAATCTTGCTTAACTTGATATATTAAACATAAGTTAGCAAGGAAAAATTGTATATGTCATGAAAACTTTAAGTAGGCAATACAAAATGTAAAGTTGCACTAAAAAAATTGGATTTAATAATTTATTTCCTTACCAATTACATATCTTAGGGCTATCGGAGGATGGTCGATTGGTGGTTGTCGAGTCCCAAAGATCTTTCATATTAGACTAATTTTAATTAATCGAGTGATTTACATATAACCAAATTTAATTAAATAGAATTCGGTTATAGTCTTCAACATGACTTTATCATGCATATACATATATAAATCATGTCTCACATAATGTAAAATTAATCAAATCCCTAACAATACAACTTTTATTCATTTAAAAAAATACGAAATGTCATAAACAATTAAGTGATAAATAATATACCTACAACATATGGACTTATATAATTTCAATCTATTTTTTCTTAAACGTAGGGAACATACTGCAATTTCAGCAACTAAAAAACATAACATACTAGTGCATGGATTATTATGAAATTTCGCAAGTTGAAAAACATACTAATGGGATAGTTTAGTGGCCATTGTGGTAAAACATAAAATCTATCTTGAAATTTCAAAAGTCATAAAATATTTTAAATATTTAGCAATCTACTAATTTATAAAAATCTATATCCTTTTTTTTAACCTTCCAGTGGAAATTTTTTTACGTGAATAGTGAAACACTGTCACTGTCACTGTTCACTTTTTAATCTTTTTTTATTTATTTTTAATTCTAATTCATTTAAAATTCTAAAATCTATATGCGTCTACAGAAAAGTTAAATCTTAACTCTGATGCCAAGCTATACATGCATAGTCGTCATAATAATTGTAGTACATTTCCGATTTTCTTTTATTTAACCAAGAAGTCATTTTAAATTAAATGTCATGGAATAATCCTATTGCAGCGAACGCATATTGCAGCCTACTAACAGTTGCACTTGGTGTACAAGTAGGCAGGGGCGGAGGGAAGGGGGTCGGGGGGGGGGACCTGGACCCCCTAATTTTTTGGCTTTTTTTTCTTTTTTAAAAAAAAAAAATTGAGAAATGGATTAAACAATAAATTGAGATAAACTTACCAATGTAAACACAAGACTTAGGATTTTCAGCCATTAGTGAAAAAAAAAAATTCTGATTCTCGAGATTTGATTTGATAATTTGCAAGTGCTCTATATGGTATTTATACTGTTTACTTTTTTCTAAGGTCGGGAATTGGAAAGCTTATAATCACCACCAACTTTGACTTTCATTGATTGTCTAAGAAAAACAGGTTTAGAAATAAGCGTGATTTGGTCGAGAGTGATTGATGATATTGATAATTCTTTTTAATAAGTATGATTGTACTAAATTAAAAATTGGCACTCAAGAAATACTTTCTTTTATACGTTTATTGATTTTTTAATTAATAAGGTAATCAAAAAAAAAATCGAGGGGAGTTGTCCCCGAATCCTGTACCTCCCACCCCTTCACCTCTATATCTTCAATTCTAGGACCCCCCAACTCCACAGAGTTGGCTCCACCACTGCAGGTAGGGGTTCATAGTGACACCTCACATACAGGGGTGTGGGTTATGTCTTTTGTAATATTTTATTTTTGGTAGGCCCCACACACATTGTGAGAATTCTGACAGCCTTCTGTGACAATTATTCTATAGAAACAGAATAATTTTCCTACTAAACATTATTTGGTAATGAGATTGATGACAAGAAAGAGAAATTTGATTATTTTAAGCAATAAATTTGGTAAAAGTCAAATAAGGCAATTTATGTTGGAATTTGTTTAAAACTCGAGAAAAATAGTTTAAGCATTCATTTCATTGCACTGAAGACTATATGACCAAACGTAGCATGCCATAAAATAAATAAATCAATAACGTAAGCAAATTCAACGTTATTATTATTAATATTGTCAACAGTACATAATTTGGCCATTCATTCTCAATAATAACTTTTTCCAACAAATTTTTTATTATTATTTTGGCATAGTACAAGTTTGCTGGACTCATTAACACTTTTGATGCCTGATTTTTCTAAGATGTTAGGTTTTATATTGTATGTTGGCAATTCTATGGACAAATATGACATAATTGATAATTTGTAAAAAGTCAAGGAATCTTTTGGAGTTGATACTATAGTCATTGAAGGAGGTCAAGATGTTCAAGAAGATCACTTATGATCAAATAAATGCAACTAGAAGTCTAAAGGATATCAAAGAGCCGCAATGAATTTTACATATCGAAAACATTGGAATTTGGACAAGGCTATTTCTATAAGAATTATAACCCTTTGAGTTAGCTTTCCAAATTACTTTGAATCACCTCAATCGAACATCGATAGAGAAGGTTATGATTCAAATACGGATGACTACTTAGCTCTCGCTTGACCTTCGCTTGACCCTCGCTCGAGCGACAGTTGCAGAGACTTTTCGCTTGACCTTCGCTCGACCCTCGCTCGAGCTACGGACCCATTGCTCGAGCGACACCCTCCATCGGTTGAGCGGCATTCGTTTTCGAGCAGTGCGCATTCGCGATTTTGAAAAGTTTTACTCAGGCCAAAAGACTGGTTTTGCCCTACATATAAATAGAGGCAAGGTGTACGAATTAATGAGAGGTTGCTTAATTATTCTTCAAAAGAGAAACATTATATATGATTTAAGAGATCCAAGAACATATTTCATTGAGAGATTCATCCATTCAATTCTTGAGATCCGGCACCCAGTTTTGGAAAACATCAAAGGTTTCATAATCCAAAACACCTGGTGTCCTTAATCTTTTAAGGACCTTACTATTCTATTGGGAGTTGGAAGAGGTGGACTCCAAGCACAAGAATAGCACAAGAACATGAGGTTCTTAGAACTTTACTTGGAAGAGACAATAGAAGGAGATCAAGAAGCTGGAAGGAGACAGCAGATCAGGAAGCTACAGGAGGTAGATCGGGAAGTCTAGCAGATTGGTTAGACAGTATCTATGGTGGCAGATCGTGAGACTGGAAGGAACAACAGATCTTGGAGATTGCAGGAATTACAACAGCTAGAACGAGTAAAGTTGTCAGTCTGGAATCACACTGTAATCCATATTATCTATAGTGGAGGTAACTGGCTTAGTCCCAGAGTTTTTCCCTTATTGGGTTTCTCCGTCAACATATTGGTGTTCTTTACTGCTTTCCTTATTAACTGTTTGTGGCATTCAAACATAGGATTAATTGGATTTGATTGATTAATCGTCTAGAAACTAATTAAAGTGACTTGTTGCTTTGGTTAGATTAATTCCGCAGATAAGGTCAAATTAAAAACGGGTAATTAGTAACGGTCTAGCGCTATCTCGTAAATTTCAAGTGGTATCAGAGTCTAAATGCATGTCATGACCTTAATTTTGTCTAGATTAGTAGCTCTTTACATGTCCCGCCATATTTTGATGGCAGTAATTATGCTTACTGGAAAGTGAGGATGAAAGTGTTTTTAAAATCAATGGATGAGACAATCTAGTTGAGTGTTATAAAGGGTTGGAGTTCTCCTAGTACAAAAGTAGGTGATGTTATCACTCCTACTCCCATAGCAAAGCCCTACATGCACTGTTTATGTCTGCTTTTCCTGATGAGTTAGGAGAGTGCCTATGTATGAGATAGTCAAAGAAGTTTGGGATATTCTAGAGATCACACATAAGGGAACACAGACTGTTAAAAATTCTAAGTTACAATTGTTGACCACGAGGTTCGAGAAAATTAGAATGAGTGAAGATGAGTGCTTTGATTCCTTCTATGCGAGCTTAAATGCCATTGTGAACTCGAGCTTCAACCTAGGTGAGAGGATCCTCGAGCCTAAGATAGTTAGAAAAATCCTTAGATCCTTACCTGAGCGTTTTAGGTCGAAAGTCGCAGCCATTGAGGAAAGTAAGAATATTGATTCTAGTAAAGTTGAGGAGTTAGTTGGATCCCTGCAGACTTATGAGATAACCTTAAAAAACCCTGTTAAGAAGAAGTCCATAGCTTTGAAAACTGCTAGGACCAACCAGAATGAGTCTTCTGATTCTGACTCACCAAATGATGAGGAGTTGACATACCTTGCTAAAAAATTACAAACGATGTTTAAGAAAAAAAATCAAACCTCAAGAGAGACACAGAGATGCCTCAAGTGAATCTAGGAGAAGATCTAAAGGTGTGGAATGTCATAAGTGTCAAGGGTTTGGTCATATGAGGAATGAGTGTCCTAGTAGGAAGAGATCTCAGAAGAATGCTATGAATGCTACCCTCATTGATGACGAGTCTGACTCGGATAATCAGAGTGAGAAATCCACCCGTGAGAAGTGTGGAAAAATTGTTACTCTGTGAAGAATCAGGTGAAGATGATGAGAGTGAGATAGATATTTATGAGGCCTATGATAAAATGTATAAGGAGAGTCTTAAGATTCTTAGCAAGAACAATGTCTTGAGTACGAAAAATGAGGAACTTAATTTGGAAAATGAGAAGTTGAGAGAGCAGTTTAGCGAATCCACCTCAATCTTGAGTAAAATGAAAACAATAAATGAAAATTTAGAGACTCAGGTTAAGAAACTCATCAGTGAGCTTCAGAGGTCTGTTAGGAAAGTGAGTGAGTTGACCATAGAGAGAAAGACTTTAGAGATCCAAGTTAAGAACCTTCTGAGTGATCTAGAATATTCTAAGTCTCAGTTGTTTGCCTTCTCTAGCATTTCTGAAAAGCTAGATAACATTCTAGGAATGGGCAAGCCAGCTGGTAATAAGGGAGGTCTAGGTTTTAAGGAGAACACTGCTAGCACTTCTAAGACCACATTTGTCCCTACAACTGACCAGCCTAAACATGTTCCTAACCTTGATCCTAAGGATAAGAAATTTGTTAGACAGAGGCCTACTAGACAGCATAGGACCCGTCGACTAGGAATAGACGTCAGCGTCCCTATAACATTGTTCCTAGGTTTGTCCCGACTTGTTTTCACAGCGATGAGTTAGGACACATACGCCCTGATGTCATCAAATCCTGAACAATCATAGACACATGACCTTTAGTATGAATAGAAATCAGGAGGTTGTTGGTCAGATAGGATTCCTTGCTACACAAGTGAGTCAGTTGACCAAGTTGGTGACACAGTTGTCTGGAAATCATTCTATCACTAGACAAGTTTGGGTAAAGAAGAGTGATTTGAATAACTTTAAAATATAGATCACCATGCTCTTAGAGGTAAGAGCATTCATGTACCTATCTGATTAGGTATTTCTGATGCATGTCTATTCTTAATGGTTATATGATGTTGACTTCTGCATGCATACACATGTTTTTTTATTGCTTTTTAGGATGTAGTTTCATGCATGTGCTTTTTTCTTATGTTTGTTTTCGCACATTTTTGTTTTTGTGTGCTCGATTAGTTTGTTTTTTATTTGTGTGCGATGCTTTCTTATTTATTTTTTTGAAAAATGAAAAACAAAAAAAAATTGATTAAAAAAATTGAAAAACAAAAATTGGAAATGAAAAGTTTACTGTTGTATGAAGTATAACATGGTTGAACGTGTATGTTGTAATCATGTTTGGGTATAATTGATTAGCTGTAGCACAGTTTCTATTATTTGCTTAGGTTGATTTGGAGTACTTAGTATAGGTGTCTTCATGTACCATCTGCACTGCACACACTATGAGATTGTAAATTGGATTTAACTGCATGAATGAGATTTGGGTTGACAGTCACTTGTTGATAAGTTGACTTTGAACATGAATTGACCATCATTAGTAGACCTAAACTTAAGTATGCTCCCTTATGATAAAAGCTCATATCTTAATGTTCTTCTTCGAGGCTATTTGACTCGAGCAATTAAGTCTGAAGGGTATCTCTATACCTGGTGCCTATGATCATCTGACTTGGGATAACCGGCCTAACGCTCGCTACAGGGGTCATCTTAGTTGCTCAATGAATTAGAACATGTACTTGAGATGAAAACAATTATGAGTTATTGAAAAGAAATAAATTCTGAGCCTGTTCAAAATTGAAATTATGAAAAACAAATATGCTCAAAGTAAGGGGGAGTAAAAGAAAATTTTGAAAGATATATACAAAATGAGCTTCCTGTGAATGGTCCTAGTGTTTTTCAAGGTTTGACTTTTATTAGTAGGAGAATACGCTAATTGGCAGTGATTCTTCGCATGTCCCTTCTCACAAAATTAAGGTTTGGAGTCCTATTTACCTTGAATTAGTGACACTTTACATACGAGTCACTTATATTATTTACTCCATTCTGACTTATTCTGAGTATGTGGGGAGGTCTATTACTTGTTAATTCTACTCTTGCATGCGATCAACTGCATATTTGATTGGTTGTTATGCTGTTATCTCTCATTGCGTTGCCTTGGTTACCTTTTCCTTTCAGCATTTGAGACAAAAAGGGGGAGAGATTTGATAGTGAGAGGGAGATTTTGATTTGATATTTCATAGTAAATGAGAGATTTTGATTTGATTTTGGCTTGTTATTTGAGCAACTACATTGTCATTTGCATGCTTGTCTGTTGGGATCGTTGGGGTGAGACATAGATAATTGGTTACTTATTAATATGCATGCTTTTGATTATGTCTGTTGGGGTCGTTGGGGGAGAGACATAGATACTGTTTGACATTTGACTTGATTTTCATTGATATGAAATTTATACTTATGTCTTATGTCGTTTGGGGTCGTTTGGGAGAAACATAGATACTATGTTTAAGACATTACTGTACTTTCATTATATACATATTGTATATGTTGTTTGGGGTCGTTGGGGAGAGACATAGATACATTTGCCTACTGCATAAAATCATAGAGAATTTGCAGTAAGGGAGAGCTTGTGCATTGCATATCATGCACTGATATGAAGCATGTTATTTCATTGCATTTGTGTTTTACTTTATGCATAGCTGTTTGAGTTTTGATGTTTTGTGGTGTTAATGTTTCGGTTGGTGTTTTGATTGACATTAATATCACATCTCAAACTAGCATGTTTTATGAAGTTTTGAATTCCTGTATCACGTGCTTTTACACTAGGTTTTTGAGTTTTGATTTCAGGAAACATGTTTAACAAGAAATGCAAAAGACAGAGCCTGAGTAGCTTAGTTTTTTATGTTTATTTTTCCTACCTTGACATATTTGTATAGTTTTGTCATAGAATGTCAAAGGGGGAGTTTGTTAGGTTTTATATTGTATGTTGGCAACTCTGTGGACAAAGAGGACATAATTGATAATTTGTAAAAAGTCAAGGAATCTTTTGGAGTTGGTAGTATAGTCATTGAAGGAGGTCAATATGTCCAAGAAAATGACTTATGATCAAGGAAATGCAATTAGAAGTCTAAAGGATATCAAAGAGTCGCACAAGTTATGTTCCAAATTCTCAGTTGTAACTTACAATGGATGTTACATATCGAAGACATTGGAATTTTGACAAGGCAATTTCTATAAGAATTATAGCCCTTTGAGTTAGCTTTCCCAATCACTTTGAATCACCTCAATCCGACATCAATAGAGAAAGTTATGATTCAAATACGGATGACTGCTAAGCTCTCGCTTGACCTTCGCTCAACCCTCGCTCGAGGTATGGACCCATTGCTCGAGCGACATTCTTTTTCGGGCAGCGCGCATTCGCGATTTTGGAAAGTTTTACTCGGCCCAAAAGACTGGTTTTGCCCTACATATAAATAGAGGCAAGGTGTACGAATTAATGAGAGGTTGCTTCATTATTCTTCGAGAGAGAAACATTATATACGATTTGAGAGATCCAAGAACATATTTCATTGAGAGATTCATCCATTCAATTCTTGAGATCTGGCAACCCGATTTTGGAAAACATCAAAGGTTCTATAATCCAAAACACCTGGCGTCCTTAATCTTTTAAGGAACTTACTCTTCTATTGGGATTTGGAAGAGGTGGACTACAAACACATGAATAACACAAGAACAGAAGGTTCTTGGAACTCTATTTGGAAGAAACAATAGAAGGAGATCAGGAAGCTGGAAGGAGACAGCAGATCAGGAAGCTACATGAGGTAGATCGGAAAGTCCAGCAGATTGGTTAGACAGTATCTACGGTGGCAGATCGTGAGACTGGAAGGAACAACAGATCTTGGAGATTGCAGAAATTACAACAGCTAGAACGAGTGAAGTTGCTAGCCTGGAATCACACTGTAATCCATATTGTCTATAGTGGAGGTAACTAACTTAGTCCCAGAGTTTTTCCCTTGTTGGGTTTCTCCGTCAATATATTGGTGTTCTTTACTGCTTTCCTTATTAACTGTTTGTGGCATTCAAATATAGGATTAATTGGACTTGATTGGTTAATCATCTAGAAACTAATTAAAGTGACTTGTTGCTTTGGTTAGATTACATCCAATTAAAAATGGGTAATTAGTAACGGTCTAGCGCTATCCCGTAACTTTCATAAGAGATCTTTACTTACTAAGTTCCTATTCATTTTAGGAGCATGTAGTACATTTATTAAAGTAATTTTTTTTTCGGAATCGAAAGTGAAGATGATATTAACTTTTCATTTTTCAACCACTTTGGAGTGGCATTCATTACACATTTATATCTTTTGCTCTCCATTTGATTCATAATAAGTCTTGAAAAGTGACTTATCATATAATACACGAATAGTTGCACATGTTGATTACTACTAACTAGGGACTTTGTCCTTGATAGCATCAATTTTGCTCATGGTAGCCACAGTGTTATCTTCATCAATGGAGTTAACTTCTCCCTCTTTTTTATTTTGTTTTCAATGCCGGCATTCCTTTTCAAATTGTCTGAGTTTTTCACATGCAAAATATTCTCATTTGGGCTTCTTCTTAACTTGTTAAAGTTTTTAAAAGATTTCCTCTTGTTTGATTTGTTGGACTTCTCGATTTTTTTTCAACGGCATTAGCTTTTGATATGCCTTCATAAGAGGTTTACTCTTATCGATTGTCCTAGATTCTTCCTCAATTTGGAGAAATTTCTAGACTTGTTCCAAATAGTAATTTTCGGAAATATGAATAATCTTCTCTCTATATCATTTTCAAGTCGCCGTGAATTTAACAATAATTGTTCCTACTTGAAAAGATTTCGAAAGTTCAATCTTGACCACCTTTAGTTTGTTGATGAGTGCTTGTAATTCATGCACTTTGGGTAGAAGACGAATGTTTTCAAGAATCTTAAAATCGAAATACCTCGATATCAAGAACTTCTTTGTACCTTCTTTTTGGGTTTGTATTTTTTTTCTCCAATACATCCCGAATATCTCATTCTGAGAATGTGTTGGATAGTGTGTTGAGTATGCGACCGCGACAAACTAATTCATTTTTCTAACGCTTTTACCTTTCGACTTTTATGGCATCGGTATCTCCATTTGTTGGTTCTAGTAGCAATGCCAACTCCAAATCAAGGATGTAGAAAATCTTCAACGTCATGAGAAGGAACTTCAATTTGTCTTGTCATAGAGTGAATTTTGTTCGGTCGAATCGATCCAAGTGAACAAGGTTTTGACTTATAAATTTGATAGTGGCCATCGTGGCTTCATTCTCCATCAAGTATCATTTGAGATTGTTGGGATATTAAGGGAATGGAGAAGAGAACAAAATGAAGAATCAAGAACACCAAAATATGGTAGAAAGTCTAAAATACGAGATCGTTGTCCTCAAACGATATTTGTTCCCTCTAAGATTTAATTGGTGCTTAAAGGGACTATTGACAAATGTTTTGTAGGATTGATAAAGTCTTGAAGTAGAAAACACTTAAGCACTAGTGTTTACTTCCAAAACTTGTAAAACACAAAAGATGTTTGAATATGTAAAGATACTTTGGTAAAACTCTTCAATATGGAATGATCTCGACTGTTGGTGGTTCAATTATGTGTTTAAAAATGAAATATATCTTCTATTTATAGATTGTCATTCATACACCATGAAAAGGTCCCAATGGTTCATTAAAAGATGAGGTTTTTTTCCCCCTCATGAAAAAGGCACCAACAAAAAGGACCAAAACAATTTAATTTTTTGAACTTGGCAATTTCCCAGGCCATCCGAAATGTCTCGGGTGGCCAAAGACCATGCTGGGCGATTGCCCAGTGCCCAGCCCATTTTTGCCCACCTCCGTTTTTTCTTTTTGTTTTATTTTTGGGGTTTTCGTACTTGCTCGACACACCCATATAAATGTATTGTCATTCCAATATACTTATCATCATAAGTTGATCAACAAATTACAACGATTTTGCTACCAGTTTGCAAACATAGTTCAAAATAAACATATCTCTAATATAAGAGTAAATATATTTTGCCTTATCATTTTGATCGGAGTCTGTCGCCATTTTTATAGCTCCAGGGATATTTAGAGTGGCAATAGAGGGCAAGTGTGTAGTACACAAATTTAAGGCCTACACCGAACCCAGACAATTGGAATTGATGTTCTCCTTTTCAATTTGAGTACAATTTGTTTGTCTTCTTTCTTGATGGCTCTCAGATCTCAATGGTTCCACTAGTATTCTTTGTTAGTTTGTACGCATATTAGAATGCATCACCAATCTTGGGTTGATCATTCTTATCCACAAGTCGAGCCCTTATGGAATTCGAAACAGGTGAGCAGAATTTGAGGGTGGCTAATGAGCATAAAAAATTCTATGTTTATGTCGACAAGCCATCTTTTTTTTAGTTGAAAAATGGCGGTACCTCCGAAATTTTATTAATTTCTCTCACTGATGGCGGAGGAATATCTGGTTCCAAGTAGAAATAAAGAAAGCAGTAAATGAGGAAGACTACTTCCCTTACAATAAAAGTAAAAGCTAAAGAGCAAATGTAGAGCAGTAAAAGATAAAGTACTACTTCCTTACAAAGAAATTTGGTGCAATTAAAGATAAAAACAAAAATTAAATAAAAATAAATGAGATTACAATTCATAATCTAATGCTGGGCAATCCATGTTTATCTATTTGTATGTCGTGGTATGTCAGCCGATCCATAAATCTGGTATCGTCGATAATCCTAGCCCTCTACTGCAAGAGCATCTGCAACCTGGTTCCCCTCTCTGCAGATGTGGGAAACTGTGGCTCTATCGAAGGAGATGATGTCTGCAATCTTCCTGAGTATACTCTGGATAGCCCATGGACCTCAACCTTTGATGATGCAGTGGATGGCTACATTGGAATCTGCTTCAACCCAAATATCTAAAAATCCTAGACCTCTAGCCAATAGTATTCCATCAAGGATAGCCCTGAGCTCTGCTTCCAGTATCTTGCACTGTCCATATGATGTTGAAAATGCCCTTATATATTTTCCTATGTGGTCCCTGATGATGCGCCATCTTATGATGAGAAAAGTCGGGAAGTTAAAGAGGAAGAAATAAATGATTATGTAAAGTGCCCACATATAAAAGGAATAGGTGGATTCATTGGAAACCTCAAGTTTAGGGGTGGTTAAACCATTGTTAGAAGCTATCAAGAGATGTGTTGATTCCGTGTATGAATATGTTGTGTAGAGTGTTTTTGACTAATAAGTAGAATCTAGATAATGCCCATACTATAGGACTTTTGATTCCAGTTTGGTTATCTCGAAAATGTAAAAGACATTGTACTATCCATGACACGTGGGGAAAATATGCCTTTATTGTTATGTGAAGCTATTTTTGAGTAATCTGACCTTATTCATGATCAATATTAAGACGATCTACAGAGCGAAAACTATCTTTGAAAATAAATAAATAAATAATCCCAAAAATAGAATGGGGGACATAGTAAAAAATTTTTTTACAACAAAGTGTGTTGAAGCAATGACAAAATCACTATAAGTATTGATTGTGCCTGGTTTAGTCTTGGATAATTACACGTGAAACAAAACTTGTAGCTAGAGTACTTATTTAGGTGAAACTTGGACGTTGAGATACTCAAATCTAAGGAGAATTAACACAAATTGGAGTAGTGGCTATAATTGGTAAAAATCCAAACCGACCTTGAGTCGGAAAGGAATGATTAAAGAGAATTCAACATTTAGAATTTACACTTGGAAGAAAAAATAAAGAACAATTTTGGGGTGTGCATCTTACAACAAAATTGCGAAAATATTTAACCATTAAGAATTGGAAAATAACCATCTTCGAAGTTTATTGTCATTGAATTGACTATGCGCGAGCGCACACGTCAATTTAATATTAAATAAGTAGATGACTTACTCTTGGTGACATAACTTGAAGGTAGTTTATGAATTGTTCAAGTGATGTCAAGGCTTGTGGTAAAACGAAAAGCTATTTAACTATGTTATGTTATGTGTATCAAGTATTAGTTTTATTTGGGACGAACGAATGTTCAAGTTTGGAAGTGTTTGATAGATGTAATTTCTACACCTATTTAGGGCATCAAAAGTGAATATTTAGGTGTTTATTTGAATTGATTACTACTTATTTTTTTAAATATCAATTATTGTAGGAAAAAACCAAATTTTGATGCACTTGGGATGAAATTGAAGTGAAATAGTTAAATTGGAGCTGTATTGGAGTTTATTCAAAGAAATTGAAGATTAACCGAATTTCAAGGGAGTCATTGAACGTATTAATGGAGCATTCGATAAAAATTCATTTTTTCGGGAGTTAAACTCGACATTTGACAAGTTTGGGGATTAAATTACAAAATTTTGGAGCTTGATTTTGAGATGAAGATGAAAATTAATTTGAACAAGTATTTTGCCTAAATTTTGTTATGTGAATACGCGTCTTAGTCCAACAATTAAAAGGTTGTAGTTTTTCATTATACACGTGTATTTAGTTCAAAGCTTGTAGGATTTCATTATACACATATATTCAAGTCGAGGTTTGTGAGAATTCATTATATACATATGAGGAAATTACATTGAACCAGGCATTTCAAATCCTTAGTGCAAAAATCAGGTGGTAAGATTTTTTAATAAGAAATCAGGTATTATAAATTGACCACGACACCCCCACTCAACCCTAATCATCCTCCGTTCTTCTCTCTCCCCCTATCCCCTACTTTTCTCTCCCCCCTCCACCGCAGCGGCGATAACAAGCAACGATCCATGGCTGCAGCGAGTCGTGATTTGAGACACTGGATCTGCAGCGACATCTCTCTTCACCCCACCACGATGTCGTGCGCTGATGGTTCCCCGACCTTAACCCTAGTGGATCTGATTTGTTGGCTTTTATCCTCGTCGATCGATGGTCTAATTCTGGTGTTGGTGTTGTGGTGATGATGAGGAGGGTGTGGTGATTGCGGTTGTGGGGTGCTAGCGATTTTGGATTTGATTTGTTTGTAGTATTTTGGGTAGTTGTGATGCTGGCTGCAGTGGCGGTGGTCATCGTCACTGCAGTCACGACGGTGGTGAAGATTGTGCTTTTGGTCATAAGAGTTTGTTTTGTTTGAGATGATTGAGATGGTGGTGGCAGCGCCAGTTGTGGGTTTGGCTGGGGTGGTGGTTCTTGCGACGATGGTATTGGTGGCAGTGCCGTGGTCTGTGACCTAATATTGGTGTGGTGCTGGGGTGGGTTTTGGATGGTGTTTGTGTAGGGACTGGGGTGGTAGATCTGGCGATTGGACTGGATTTTATTGAACTTGGTGGCAGCAGGGGGCGGCGGCGGTAGTGTTGTGTTGTCTGTTATTGTTGTTGGTGGTTGTGGTGGTGGAGGTGGCGTCGGCAACGGGATGGGATGAATAGTGACTGTGACCAAATATTTGGGTGATTGTGACCAATTATTTAGTTATCTGTGACCAAATAATCAATTGTGACCTAAAATTTTGATAAAATGTGACTGAAAAAAATTTGTGACCAATTAATTTGAAAATATGTGACCTTAAAAAAAACTGTGACCTACAATTTGTGACCTTGAAATAAAATGTGACCTTTACATATTTTCTCGAAATAATTTGATAATATGTGATCAATAAATAATTTGTGACCTTAATTATAAATCTGTGACCATTAAATGTATAATTGTGATTTTTTTATATTTAATTAATTATATATAAACCTATTTTTGAATTTTTAAACTATATACCTGATTTTTGAATTGGTGTAAACTATACACCTTAATTATGAATTTTTCCCTATACATATTATACTAGCCCAAGGGCTATTTGTGCTTAATAAATCATTAGGAAGATGCATGAAATTATTTGCTCGTTTTATATTACTTTTAATTGCTTATAAACATGAATTCGTAGGAATAAGTGGATAATGAGTTTTCAATTTTACAAATGTGAATAAAAATTATATTTAACCAGCTTTAAAAAGTATAGAAATACGGGGTTTACTATGGGGCCATAGCACAAATAAGATGGTAGGTAGATGTGGACACTGGTGGCCAAGGTTGAAAATAGAATGCATGCAGAGAAGATTCCAAATGAGACAGTGTAATTGACATCCTTGCATTATATATATCTGCAGTTTTGCTACACTTACATCATGATTGACAACTTTGTTTATATTCTTTGACATGATACCCAGTTTTACAGTTAATTTTAACAACACTTCTTCAAATCTATGACCTCGATTTTGACATATCAAAGAGTGTCAAACTAGTTGTACACAACTAGCTTAATTCATATATTTGTACCTTCCTCCACGAACCCACCCACAAAATAAATACTAGAATGTATTAAAAAAAATTAATAATAATAAATTAGAGAACGACTTCCACATTGGTTTTCTTTAAAGCAATATTTTAATAAATCCAAGCAATATATTTTATTAAAAAAGAAAAATGTAATACAGGTTGAAGCTCAACCTGAATTCCATCTTTAAGTGCAATAGAAGTAAATTTACATCATTCATGAACAAATAATACATTATAAAATCTAAAAAACTTCATGCTAATGTGCCATATAAACCTCATTATTGTACACCGAGTGGTATCTCTTCGGTTCATGATCACTTTCATCCTCGCTGTTCGAAAAATATACTGCATACGAAACCCCAATTTGACATGTCTTATGTATACAAAAGCGTCCCGCATATTCCCTTGTCACGAATAGAAAGATGTTACTTTTGCTTTGAGCTTCTTCAATTCTATGAACGATGGATTAGCCTCTTTATAATTAACACTATATTATCATACCCAATTCCATATTGTGCAATTTATTTCCAATTAATTGCTAGACGCAATATCTCTACACACGTCTAGAAGAGAGACAATATATTATTCAGAAGTTTGGAATTGTGAGAGAGAAAAGACAGAGAAACGGGTGTTGAGGGTGTGAAAGGTAGGGCAGTTCGGATTGAGAATAAGTGTGAAAGGCACGACACAATGCAGGAGAAACCAACAAAAATAAATGAGGTGATGAGCCTTATGATACCCTCATCATCGTCACGTCGTTTTCCCTTCACGTATTCCCCTAACTCCTAGAATTCCACGGTCTGTCTTCTCTTCTCCTCTTTCTTTCATTTGCCTCCTTTCTTTTCTGAATTCGTCCTCTCTCTCTCTCTCTAAATATTTGGGACTGCCTCTCTTCTGCCTTGATATGTAGCCCAGCTGCAGTCAACCTCGTGTGTTCGTCACTTCCGTTCCAGTCTTCTATCTCTTTACCAGAATCAAGAAAAAGAAGCGATAGAGAAGGTGTTTTGGCTGTCTTAAGGCATTGCGAGATGTGGATGATGGAATCCAATGATAGGGGAGAGTTCAATAGCATTCAAAGTTCATTTAATGGTCGGAAATTCCGGCCCCTTGTGCCAAAACCAGTCTCTGCTTCTGCTACAAGCCCTCGTTGTTTAAACCTCATTAATCATGACACTGGTCTTGTTCTAAATCACCATCTTGGTAAGTTTGTTTCCACCATGTCTGTGTGTGTGTGTTTTGAAGACTCTGTTCATGTTTGAATCCTTTTTATGGGTTTTGACTATGTCTTTCAGCAGCAATGGCTGAGCAAAGTAAGAGGGAGGTCGTAGTGAGCTCTCGCTGGAATCCCACACCGGAACAGCTTCAAGCCCTCGAAGAACTGTATCGAAGAGGAACCCGAACTCCGACATCAGAACAAATTCAGCTCATAACTGCACAGCTTCAGCACTACGGCAAGATTGAAGGGAAGAATGTCTTTTACTGGTTTCAAAATCACAAGGCAAGAGAAAGGCAAAAACGCCGGCGTCGGATTGAATCAATATCCGATGAACAGCCCCATGATTACAGTGAAAGAAAAGAATCAGGTTATAAACTTATAATTATCGTATTACAATATTAAATTTTACCATCTTGAATACATCCTTTTCAAATGCAGTAAATTTGGGTAATTTAAAAAATCACGCATGAGAAAATAGAAATGAGAGACAGAAAGACAAAGAGTTGTTTGATAGTATGCCCAGTTTGAGCTAGTTAAAAAAAGTTGATAAAAATTCAAGAATCGAAATGAACAATTAATATTAACCTAGAAGTAGAACTTAGGGCCAGTTTGATATGGTAGTATTTTCCATGGAAGTAGGATTCAATTCTATCTTCCACTTTTGTTTTATTTGATTGCACATTTTTACTTGACAATTGAAATTCCACCATTTGGCATTTTCTTGCTTTTCATGAAATTGGCTTTTCTACTTTTTCTTTTTTTTTTTTCTTTTTTTTGGGAACAAATTCTAACCCCAATTGTAAAAAAAAATTAAAAAAATATCTCTTTAATTGTCAATTTCTATGGAAAACAAAGTCAAACAAATGATATTCGATTTTCCTTTTTTTTTTTTTGGCAATTAGAACAGATTTTTATCTCCAATTGTAACAAATTTTATCCATTTAATGGACAATTTTTATGAAAAATAAAGCCAAACGAATACCAGAAGATTCAAATTTTCAAATTTTTCTAGGTAAAAATTCTACCAATTAAACACAATTAATCGAAAATTCTCGATAAAACAAGTTTTAGGCAATTCAATTCTTGTAATTCGTTTTCTTTCCACCCAAATTCCATCTTACAATCAAATGGACCCTTACATTTTTAACCATACATTTCATCAATATTATCAATATATACTAAAAAAATATGATTTTATACTAAACCAAACGTGGGGTTATATGTGATTCTCTTTTTGTGGCCCCATTTTGTAAGTTAGTATTATTCTGCATATAAAGTTGTATTGATGTTTGATTTGTCATTTTTTCCATTCAGATTGTTTCTTGAGTTGTAAAGTTTTGTCTCTCTCTTTGTCCACAGGAGCTAATAGGACATTATGTGAAGTTGAAATGCCAAAAAACTGGGCATCTCCTACAAACTCTAGTACAATTGCCGAGGTCCGTTTACGTTTTCTTTTCATGCATGCAACGTTTTATTATAATTCTTTTCAAAAAAAAATTGTGAACCAGCCCGGTACACGTAGCCATGATTGTTACGTTTTTAATTGAATTAAGTTGTTTTGCCAAATGTTTTTTACCCACTTGGATAGCCTCCTCTCACAATGTGTGGGACCCGCGCAAATAATTAAAAAAAAAAAAAAAAAAAGTGGTACCTCTCTATTTTGAGTGTCGATCAGGGAGGGTGTCTAACCCTCTCTGCTACCATAACATGATTATTTTTAACTAGCTTTCTTTCTCCACATTTTAATTAGGCTCCTGTACTAATAATAAGCACATGATCGTGCAAGACTGCAAGTATATACTGGTTTTTAAGATTGAAAGAAATAATCCATTTTGGAAAGCATGAAAAGCTTGGTTTGTTGGGAAATGAAAAGGGTCCAAAAGCTGCATATCTTCCTTTCTGTCGAGGCTGCTATATATTGTTATGAAGCAATGCTAGGGTTTGTTGGAAGCTGCGCTTATGCACTTTCTTTGGAAAAGGGATATATATTTCGTTCAACTTAGAATACATCATTTCAAGGATTAGTTCTGAAAAGACTTTGAAATCCATCTTAAAAAGTAATCTTATTAAGATGAGTAACTCAAAATCTTATAAGTTGGTCTATATTTTAATATTTATTCAATGTGTGATTATATTCTTTAATATGTCCCCGCAAGATGGTGATTCGTTTGTGTAGACCAATCTTGAAATTCATGTGCTCATTTTATTTTTTAGTCTTAATCGGATCAAACGCTCGTTGGAGTTTAATGGACTCTAATACCATATAAAAAGTTGGGGATCCATCTTAAAAGGTCAACATTATTAAGAGAAGTAGTCCAAGACCTTATAAGTTAGTCTATATTTTCATCTTTATTCAATGTGAGATTATATGCCTTAACAAGTTTCATCAATTAGCTTCTTCGATTACTTTATGGAATAAATGAGGGACAAGAAAATATCTCTGATTACGATATTCATAATCCAAAATTTAGAAGGCATTTAAACATACTTAAACTGCATTCTTCATGATTAATGCTGAACATTAACTAGTATACTTGTTAACAGGTATTTGATTATCAGAAATCTGCTTCTACACAACAGGCAGAAAAAGCAGCAGATGCAGAACATAAAGCAGATGGATGGTTACAGTTCAGGGAGACAGAATTGCAGCAAAGAAGGAACCTCGTAGAAAGGAAAAACAGTCTGAAAATCATGCAATTGTCTTGTTCATCCTCTCACACTATGCTAATAAACTCTACTCATACAGCAATGGATCCAAACCATTTAAAGCTTCAAGATTTTAACGTCTCAACCCGCCCACGGAGTGATTCGGTGGTGCACGAGCCTTGTAATGTGCAATGTTTCGACAATTGTAGGGAATCCGAAACCCTCCAATTATTTCCACTTCGAAGCTGTCATGAAAATGAAGATATTTTGGACAACGATGTAGAGGTTTCAGCAGCAGATATAAGTTCTGATTTCAGTGCTCAATACCAATTTTTTGAGTTCCTTCCTTTGAAGAATTAAAATGGGTGCTTTGAAGAAATTCTTTTTCTGATGTAACATTTCATCAAGATTCCAATGACAGAAGGTTGTATGGAAAAATGTAGCCTTAACTTGCATTTGGACCATATTGGGTAAATCAATGAAAAGATCCAGATATCATAGGGACTATTACCCTGCAAGGTCTATGTTGAGAGGAGTAGAAAACAAAATGTGTAATCAATGTTAACTAGCAGGGACGGATACGGTGAGGGGGCTGGCTGGAGCCCCCCACTCAGGTCCAAAAAAAAAAAATTTAAAGGTTTTTTAAAATTTTTTTTTTTTTAAAAACTGTTTTTTTGAGTGTGTGCGCAGTAGAGCTTGAAATTTTGTAGTCCGGTCTCGAATCAAATTCTGGATCCGTCCCTGATGTTAAGTGTCATCCATGTTAACGTTTTGAGTGTGTTGAGAGAGAGAGAGAGAGAATCTCCCAAGTAACAATTTTAATTGTTGTAAATGTGGTAAACAAAATGAGATTGGAGAGGAGCATCTCAAACGGGATGTAAATAGTACTGATTGTGGGCCATTTGAAAAAGAGAGATGATGTAAAGAAAGAGTGAACATGAACTATAAAAAAGAAAATTAAATGACATTCCTCCAATGTAGATAAACTATAAAAATTTAAGTTGAGGATATCCATGACACCTTCCACGGGTGAATTGGTGCGCTAGACATCCTTCACATTTTTCTTTGTCATGTAAGTATTTGGAGTGACGCGTCATGTTCGATCAATTATGCAAGTGTATGGATTGTATCAATTAATAAAGTGAAATTATTAAGTCCATATATCGTCCCACATCTACTATCAATTTTACCCTAACCTATTATTTAAAATAGTAACGAAATATCAATTCAAGATTTTCTTTTGTACCTAAAATTATTATAATAAATTAGACTAAGGTAATATATTATATAACTTTTGAAAAGATTATGAGAATTTTCGATTTCATTTAGGTTATTTACATTCATTTAGTTCCAATTCATTCAGTCCTTTTTCATACATGTCAGCAATAACATTAACAGAATAAAGCTAGTGATCCATTTCTCTCGAGCAAAACTAACCTTATTCATATGCCCGAATTTACTATATTTATATGTTAATTTATACACATACGAATGCTTTAACCTGCAAAAATTTTACCTATAATTATCTCTTGATCCTTTATAATTTCTATGTCATTTATTGTATGAACTAGATTAATACATTACCTGTTGATCAAAGTATTATCTCTGAATCAATAAACTAATGCGCAGGAAATTGAAAGTATTTAAACTCACAATAAGAGGGTGTTTGGTGGAAATTAAAATCAAATTTTTAGTAGATTATGATAGAAATTTTTGAAATGTGTGGTTAAAAAGTTGTGGGACCCAAGAAAGATGTAGTTGATATTAATTGTTTGACTTTGACTTTGACTTAGATTAAAATCAAATTTTAATCTAAAACAAACATACCTTAAATAACTAACACGCAATTAAATGGCATGAAGTCTTCGAGCTCGTTTGGCCCCCATTTCATTTACATTCTCATTCTCATTTTTTTTCTCTTTCTTTATTTCAACCACACATTTTTCAAATAAAATAATATTACACACAAATCTAAAAATTTTCATCATTTTTCCACCACACATTCTTCCATCAATCACTATTCCAAAAATTCTATTATCATTAAAATCAACATCAAACATACATGTTAAAAACTTAAGCTACATCGTCATCCTAACAAAATGTATCTAACCACCCATAATTTGGAAATTAAACAAACAAAGGTTAAAAGACATCATTGAGTTCACGTAGAGTGAACAAGATAAAAATTACCATGAGCTATTATTATTTTTTTCCCACATGAATCTCAATAATGGTTCTTCGTTCCTTCCTTGCTTATTTTAGATATACTGATAATTTGTTGACGATACATAATTAAATCCCAAAATCTTCCACAGAATTGTCAATGAATTTGCACAAAATAGTGAATTTGGGGATAAAGTGCACAACTCCCAATAGTTTAGGGACCTTGATGCAATTTATGAAGGTGTGATTGAAATGAAAATCAAAATTTGGGGACTAAATTGTACAAGATCAAAGTTGAGCGACCTATAGCACAATATCTGGGGACTCCAGCTACAAAAACAAACCAATTTGGTTTCTTTTAACTGAGAGTTGGCGCCTATAGGCCACCCTTCGGCGCCTAGGGGCCACTTTAATATTGTTGGACCGATTTTTTTTTTTTTTTTTTTAAAAGTCAGGGTCTTGAGTGCAAATTTTTCTACGTTTTTAAAATTATTAAACATGGCGGCAGCAGCAGCGGGGAGTTGAATTTCCGTTCTCTGCTTCCTTTTCATTTTTCTTCTCTCTGTCTCCCTTTTTTTTTTTTTTTTTTTTTTTTTTTTAAATTCCCTTCTTTTTCTCTCCATTTTTCTTGGTATTTTGGAGATACAATCTAGAGTGAAGGAAAAACACATTAAGAAAGGTGGAGAAATATTTGGGAGAGTCAAGGTGTAGCGACCGAAAATTTTAATTTATGTTTCTTGAAAAACGTGTCGCTAAATTTTAAACCCGAGTTTTAAAAGTAAAAGCGCGTTCATCTAGCTGTTGTTAAACTAATTTAAATTTATTAGAACCGAATCGAATTTCAAATATTTTAATTTATTTAATTCCTTATCGTCTAAATCCGAAATTGAATACAATAGATTTTTATTTCGGGTCCGACGTTTCATTAGTCCAAATAGGATTTTTAGCCCAAATTCTCTAAGTCCAATTAGACAATTCTCCCGGCCCAACTTCTGGACTGTTTACAGCCTAGGGATTTGTGCCCTAGACTATTTCCTACTGTATATACCCCATCTCCCCCCCCCCTCAACCTCACTCACGCAGCCAGCAGTCCAAAGGGTAAGACATCTGCTCCCAATTTTCATCAACACCACCTCCAAACCCAGCCACAGCCGTCCATGACCACAGACACCATCAACACCACACGAGCTCCACCACTGCAGTCATCCATCTATCCTACAATCCACACCACCAACTCCAACCTACAGTCTATTGCACACGTCCACAGCCCCAGCCCCAGTCGAACCACCACCACAGCCACCTCCTGCAAGCCACCGCATTAACGCCACCACCACCTCACTGCAACCAACACCTCCTGCAAGCCACCACAAGAACACCCAAATTCACCTACCATCCCCGACTTCGAACCGCCACCCACACCAAATGGACAGCCCAGAAATCAACCCAAAAATCGAGCCCAAATCAAAAATCAAAACCCAGAAATAAGGAAACCCATAAACTTACCTTATACATCGACCCATCTTCCAACCGGTGCCCCGCCGGAAAGTCCAAGAAAATTGCACCTCCAAGCCTCGGTCTCGCTCTCCAACCCGAACGCCACCCGAACGCTAAACCACCCAACCATCAGCCCCACACCACCAGCGTCCCCACGCGACGCCGGCGCTGGCGTCGCCGGCCGGAAGCGACAGAAAGGGCGCAGCCGTCTCCTCTCCTCTCTCAGCCCTCATTGATCGCGAGAAAGAGAGAGACGTTTTTATTAAAATTGATTTTTGAAAAATTTCGATTTTAGCCCCAAGTTTAGGAGTTAGTTTATTTTGGTCCCCAAGTTTTAAAATAATTTATTTCAGTCCCAAAGTTCGGTTTTTAAAGAGGAACAACCCAAAATTTATGTTTTAAAACCAATAATCAGCCCACAGATTTCGAAAAAAGTCAATTTTAGTCCTTGAATTCTTAATTTCAGTTTTAACCAATTTTCAATTTAGTCCCTATTTTAGAAAAGTTCAATTTCAACCCTTAAACTTTTATTTTCAGTTTTAATAAATTTCAATTAAGTCTCTAAACTTTATTTTTATCGTTTTTAATCTTTAAAAATTTCAAAACACTAATTCAAGGTTTATTTTTTATTTTTGGCTAGACGAAACGTACGAACGATTGAGGAACTGAGATTTTTCTTCCCGCTCCATTTTTCACGCAAATCGAGATAGATTGAGGTAGACTCGCCCCCATTAATTAGTTTAAATTATAATTGCATGTATTATGTGATTTATATGCTTTAATGCATAAGATGAGAATCTCTTATGAGATAGATTATGTTGTTATGCTTGTTGTAACTTATATGCTTAATTGCATGAGAAGAAAGAGAATCTCTTATGAGATAAGATGATGTTATGCATAACTTACTTGCTTAAATGCATGAGACAGACTACCCACACCCTATGATTTTGAAGAGCCTATGATTTTTCAAAGAAAATAAGCCCATGAGAATATCACTGTATAGATTGCATAATTATGTGTTCAATTATTCTGTAAATTAATTACTGGCGATGAGTCTACTGAGTATTTTTTCGAAATGCTCATTCCACTATTTTAACCATATTTGCAGATTTTGGAGACGGCCGAGTTTGATGGGCAGTGGTGATGTGGACGAATTAATATAGTTAATTTTTTTTAGTTTACTTTTTAAATTTCACTCATTTGACGTTATGAACTTATTTTGTCGTTTCCGCTATTTCAAACTTGAGTTTACAGTTTAATCAATTTTCTTTAAATTAATTCTAATGAGGTTTATTGCCATTAACGTTCATAAATTTTAAATGTGATGTTTTTAAAAGTTAGTTATTCCGCCAAACTTTTCAGTTAAGTTAGGGTAAAAAGATGATGACGTAGCGTTCCGGGTCCGCGGAACTCGGGGCGTCACAGCTTGGTATCAGAGCCAATCTGCGTTTCTGTAAACTGGCAAATTTTCAAAAAAAAAAAAAAAATTCAAAGAGATATTTTACATTATTTAAATTCTTATTAATGAAAGTTGCCACTGCCATCATTCGATCAGCCGACTCCAAAGGTAAAGAAGTTTATGACGTTTAAATGTTATTTTAATTCGAATACTTGTTTTGATTCTTTATGAAATTTAGAAGAAAGAAAGAAAGAAAGAGATAGAAAGTGTATCCGAATTAGAAAGAAAGAAAGACGAGTATGAGCATAATTTGAAAGAATTTTTTTTAATTTTTACGTTCTCATAATTTTAACTAGAAGAGAAAAATAACCCCGCTTAATTGGACTTTGCATAATTGATTTAGGACATGGCACCCATTCGTAGAGATGCACTCAGTGACGCCGAACAAGCCTTTAGAGATTATGACCGCTTCAGACCCGAACTTGAGTGGACAATTTCCCAACATATAGAGCAGTTGAATATCGTACGTAAGCGGGACATACAGCATGGCTACGTGACCAATAATCACCGATCGATCCGTCACTTACTCTCGACTTTTCGAAGTGACTATGCGGAGGTAGCTAATAACATATATGTAGATGCTCTAGTGTCTCTTAATGTGGAGATGGAGTATGATACTTTCTGCACGAGATTTGTGGCATATTGGCCCATGTACTTCGAGTACCGCTATGGTTTGCTCCCGAAGAAGATTCAGAAGAAGAAGAAGAAGAAGCTGAGGAAGACGTCGACCCAGCGCTAGGAGAGTTCTCGGACGCTGAATCGGGCGTAACCGAAGGATAATAGAGAGATAGGAATTAGAGTAGGCTCGACCTGTTATTGTAAAAAAAAAAACAAAAAAAAACAAAAATTTCGGCATACATGCCTTTCTACCTATGTATTTTCATTAAAAGAAGACGAGTTTTTAATAAAGTGATATTTGGGTTTCAATTTTCATTTTTGAGTTATCCGTTATCGTTTACGTTGTTGGTACGCTTAATTCAACCTATATGAACTACTTTTAAAATTTTATGAAGGTTATGGCACCACCAACTCAAAGTGATGTCATCCGAGAATTACTTAACGTGGTGCAAGAGATGAGACAAGCTCCACAGCCGGTTAACCCCACAATACCAACGATAGAACATTTCCGAAGATACCACTCACCTACGTTCGATGGAGGAGATAGTCCACTAGCAGTGGAAGAGTGGCTCCAGGGCATTGAGAAGATATTCAAGCACATATCTTGCCCTGAAGATAAGAAGGTAATTTGTGTCGAGTTCATGTTAATCGGAAGAGCTGGTTTCTGGTGGGAATCTGCATCACGGACAAAGAGCTCAGAGCAGCTAGCAGCTCTGACTTGGGACAAATTTAAGGCCGAGATCAGGGATAAATTTTTCCCACAAGCCCTCAGAGATCACAAGGAGTCCGAATTTCTACGTTTGGTACAGGGTGAAATGGATATAACTGAATACGAGAGGAGGTTCGAAGAACTATCACGTTATGCTCCGCATCTGGTGAAGACTGAGTTCAAGAAGGCACGGCGTTTTGAGAGAGGTCTACGCCTTGATATCCGACAGATTGTCAGTTCACATGAACTGCCAACTTACGGAGATGTCGTAAAGAAGGCTCAAGATGTAGCCTATGCCGGTGTGAGAGTTGGGAACCAAGGCAATCATACCGAGCAGAGGTATCAGGGAAAGAGAAAGTGGCAAGGTCCCAATCGCAATCAGAATCAGAACCGGAATCAAGCATTTACCAAGAGGCTAAATCTAAGACCAGCAGGGAGACAGATGACCAATTTCACTCCACCCTGCCCTAAGTGCCAGAGGCCGCATAAGGGAGAGTGCCTTTTTGGAAAGGGAGTCTGCTACAAGTGTGGCCAGTAGGGTCACTTGCATCGGATTGTCGTGCCCCGTCCGCCCAGGGTTCCAATCAAAAGGCGAACCCAGACCAGAACAGAAAAGGAAAAGCAAGAGTGTTTGCTATGGATGCCGCTGAGGATTCTGACGTGATTGCAGGTATACTATCTATCTCTAGTATTCCTGTATATGTTCTAATAGACTCAGGAGCTACGCATTCATTTATAGCTGAAGCATGTTTAGGAAGACTGAACTTGATAGGAGAAGAAACTGGTAGTACTCTCGAGGTTAGTTTACCGTCAGGAGGAACTATCGATACCAATAAGATAGTCAAAGCAGTACAAATAGACTTTGATGGCCAAAGTTTCGGAGGCAGACTTGAATATTATCCGAATGAACGATTTCGATATTATTCTGGGTATGGATTGGCTTAGCACCAACCGTGCCGCAATCATGTGCCAAGAGAAAGAGGTTATTTTTCGCAAAGATGGTGAAGAAGTATTCAGATTTCACGGGACGAAGATCAAAGCACTTCATCGCCTTATCTCGGCTTTACAAGCGAAGAAGCTATTGGCCAATGATGATTGTCATGGCTATTTGGTTAGTCTTCAAGACAAACCCGTGGAGGAGATTACTCTGGACTCAGTGCCAGTAGTATGCGAGTACAGCGATGTCTTTCCAGACGATCTACCCGGTACTCCGCCGGATAGGCAAGTGGAATTTTTCCATTGATCTGGTACCAGGAGCTGCCCCTGTTTCTAAAGCTCCGTACCGCATGACGCCAAAAGAGTTGCAAGAACTAAAGGTGTAGTTGGAGGAATTGCTAGAGAAGGATTTCATCAGGCCAAGTGTATCTCCATGGGGAGCACCTGTTCTATTTGTAAAGAAGAAGGACGAAAGTATGAGGATGTGCGTCGACTACCGAGAACTTAACAAGTTGACGATAAAGAATAAGTATCCCCTTCCCAGGATCGAAGACTTGTTCGATCAGCTGAAAGGTATAGCTATCTTCTCCAAGATTGATTTGAGATCTGGTTACCATCAGCTAAAGGTTTCGCCAAGTGACATACCAAAGACAGCGTTCAGGACCCGATATGGGCATTATGAGTTCACAGTAATGCCTTTCGGCCTTACGAACGCACCTGCAATAATTTATGGACTCGATGAATAGAGTCTTCCATCAGTATCTCGATAAATTCGTTATCGTTTTCATCGATGACATACTGATCTACTCCAGAAATTCTGCGCAACATGAAGAACATTTGAGGACTGTGTTGGAAACACTGAGAACAGAAAAATTGTATGCCAAATTCAAGAAATGTGAATTTTGGCTTGAGCGAATAGGTTTCTCAGGTCACATTGTTACAGCTAAAGGCATTGAAGTTGATCCTTCGAAAGTTGAAACTGTAACGAATTGGCCAACACCTGCAAATGTTGGAGATGTGAGAAGCTTTCTTGGATTAGCCGGATATTATCGGCGATTCATAGAGGGTTTCTCTAAAATAGCAGGTCCTATGACCCAGTTGACCAAGAAGGGAGTTAAGTTTCAGTGGACAGAACCATGTGAACAAAGCTTTCAGAAACTTAAGAACAGACTTATCTCAGCACCAGTGTTGACTATACCAGACGGGTCCGATGGTTTCGTTATTTACAGCGATGCATCCAAACATGGTCTAGGTTATGTATTTATGCAGAATGGTAAAGTGATCGCATATGCTTCAAGACAGTTGAAGCCACATGAAAAGAATTACCCGACGCATGATTTAAAGCTCGCAGCTGTTGTACACGCTCTTAAGATTTGGCGATACTATCTGTATGGGAGTAAATGTGAAATTTACACCGATCACAAGAGTCTCAAGTATTTCTTCACTCAGAAGGAACTGAACATGAGACAACGACGATGGCTAGAGCTAGTAAAGGATTATGACTACACTATTCTTTATCACCCGGGTAAAGCAAACAAAGTTGCAGACGCTTTGAGCAGAAAAAACGTTGGACATTTATCAGCTTTGGGAACAATGCAAGACCAATTGATTCGAGATTTTCAGAACTTAAGAATCGAAGTGCGAGTCCCAACAGTCCAAGGATCTAATAGATTGGCAAATCTGATCGTCAAACCAGACTTGAGAGGTCGGATTGTAGCAGCCCAAGTCGGAAATAAGTTCTTGGAAAAGATCAGATCCGAGATTGGGACTGGCAAGAGAATAGGTTTCGAGATTACCGCTGATGAAGCACTGATATTCAGATGACGTCTTTGTGTGCCGAAGGATGAACATATCCGAAATGAGATTTTAAAAGAAGCTTATTCAGCACCATTTGCATGCCACCCAGGAGGGACAAAGATGTATCGTGATTTGCGTAATACCTTTTGGTGAAGAAACATGAAAGGTTGCATTGCAAAGTTTGTCTCTCGATGTATGACGTGTCAGCAGGTCAAGGCTGAGCATCAGAGACCATTCAGGGTTATTAAATCCCTTGGATATACCAGAATGGAAATGGGAGAAAGTTTCCTTGGATTTTGTGACAGGGTTACCAAAATCGGTAAGAGGTCATGACGCTATTTGGGTTATTGTAGATCAACTTACGAAAGTCAGCTCATTTCCTACCAATCAGAATGACTCTCAATGTGGATCAATTAGCCCAACTGTATGTCAAAGAGATCGTTCGACTTCATGGAGTACCAGCTTCCATTGTCTCCGATAGAGACCCAAGATTCACTTCGAGATTTTGGAAGAGTTTACATGTCGCAATGGGCACTAAATTAAATTTTAGTACAGCTTACCATCCCCAAACAGATGGACAGTCTGAACGCACTATTCAGACATTGGAAGATATGCTTAGAGCTTGTGTGCTAGACTTGAGTGGTAATTGGGAGACTCATCTTCCATTAGTGGAGTTTGCCTATAATAACAGTTTTCAGGCTACTATTGGTATAGCACCATATGAGGCACTATATGGGCGACGTTGTCGATCACCAGTTTATTGGGATAAAGTAGGTGAGAGAAGAATTTTAGGTCCAGAATTGATTGAGATGACAGTTGAAGCTATTGAGAAGATCAGACTACGGATCAAAGCCGCCCAAGATAAACAGAAAAGATATGCCGATCAAAGGAGAAAAGACTTGGAGTTTGAGATTGGAGAGAAAGTATTCTTGAAAGTAGCTCCTATGAAAGGTACTATCCGTTTTGGCAAAAGCGGGAAGCTAAGACCTCGTTTTATCGGACCATTTGAAATCTTAGAAAAAGTAGGTAACGTGGCTTATCGTTTAGCGTTACTACCCGAGCTCTCGGCCGTACACAATATTTTTCACGTTTCTTTATTGAGGAGATATATCCACGACCCGAGCCATGTGGTAAATTTTCAGACTATTTCGGTTCAGAGGAATCTGTCTTATGAGGAGACGCCTATGTGCATTGTGGAGAGAAAAGTCCATGTCTTAAGAAACAAAGAAAATCATTTAGTCAAAGTCCAATGGGGTAGACAGGATAGCGATGAAGCTACCTGGGAAAAGGAGGACGAGATTCTGGATAAGTATCCAGATAGTATAGATCAAGTAAGTTTAAAATTCGAGGACGAAATTAATTTAAGGGGATAAGGTTGTAGCGATCGAGAATTTTAATTTATGTTTCTTGAAAAACGTGTCGCTAAATTTTAAACCCGAGTTTTAAAAGTAAAAGCGCGTTCGTCTAGCCGTTGTTAAACTAATTTAAATTTATTAGAACCGAATCGAATTTCAAATATTTTAATTTATTTAATTCCTTATCGTCTAAATCCGAAATTGAATACAATAGATTTTTATTTCGGGTCCGACGTTTCATTAGTCCAAAAAGGATTTTTAGCCCAAATTCTCTAAGTCCAATTAGACAATTCTCCCGGCCCAACTTCTGGACCGTTTACAGCCTAGGGATTTGTGCCCTAGACTATTCCTACTGTATATATACCCCATCTCCCCCCCCCCCTCAACCTCACTCACGCAGCCAGCAGTCCAAAGGGTAAGACATCTGCTCCCGATTTTCATCAACACCACCTCCAAACCCAGCCACAGCCGTCCATGACCACAGACACCATCAACACCACACGAGCTCCACCACTGCAGTCATCCATCTATCCTACAATCCACACCATCAACTCCAACCTACAGTCTATTGCACACGTCCACAGCCCCATCCCCAGTCGAACCACCACCACAACCACCTCCTGCAAGCCACCGCATTAACGCCACCACCACCTCACTGCAACCAATACCTCCTGCAAGCCACCACAAGAACACCCAAATTCACCTACCATCCCCGACTTCGAACCGCCACCCACACCAAACGGACAGCCCAGAAATCAACCCACCCAAATTCACCTACCATCCCCGACTTCGAACCGCCACCCACACCAAACGGACAGCCCAGAAATCAACCCAAAAATCGAGCCCAAATCAAAAATCAAAACCCAGAAATAAGGAAACCCATAAACTTACCTTATACATCGACCCATCTTCCAACCGGTGCACTGCCGAAAAGTCCAAGAAAATTGCACCTACAAGCCTCGGTCTCGCTCTCCAACCCGAACGCCAAACCACCCAACCATCACCCCCACACCACCGGCGTCCCCACGCGACGCCGGCGCTGGCGTCGCCGGCCGGAAGCGACAAAAAGGGCGAACCCCGTCTCCTCTCCTCTCTCAGCCCTCGTTGATCGCGAGAAAGAGAGAGACGTTTTTATTAAAATTGATTTTTGAAAAATTTCGATTTTAGCCCCAAGTTTAGGAGTTAGTTTATTTTGGTCCCCAAGTTTTAAAATTATTTATTTCAGTCCCAAAGTTCGATTTTTAAAGAAGAACAGCCCAAAATTTATGTTTTAAAACCAATCAGCCCACAGATTTCGAAAAAAGTCAATTTCAGTTCCTGAATTCTTAATTTCAGTTTTAACCAATTTTCAATTTAGTCCCTATTTTAAAAAAATTTCAATTTCAACCCTTAAACTTTTATTTTCAATTTTAATAAATTCCAATTAAGTCCCTAAACTTTATTTTTATCGTTTTTAATCTTTTAAAATTTCAAAACACTAATTCAATGTTTATTTTTTATTTTTGGCTAGACGAAACGTACGAACGATTAAGGAACTGAGATTTTTCTTCCCGCTCCATTTTTCACGCAAATCGAGATAGATTGAGGTAGACTCGCCCCCATTAATTAGTTTAAATTATAATTGTATGTATTATGTGATTTTATGTGATTTGTATGCTTTAATGAATAAGATGAGAATCTTTTATGAGATAGATTATGTTGTTATGTTTGTCGTAACTTATATGCTTAATTGCATGAGAAGAAAGAGAATCTTTTATGAGATAAGATGATGTTATGCATAACTTACTTGCTTAAATGCATGAGACAGACTACCCACACCCTATGATTTTAAAGAGCCTATGATTTTTCAAAGAAAATAATCTCATGAGAATATCACTGTATAGATTTCATAATTATGTGTTCAATTATTCTGTAAATTAATTACTGGCGATGAGTCTACTGAGTATTTTTTCTAAATGTTCATTCCACTATTTTAACCATATTTGCAGATTTTGGAGACGGCCGAATTTGATGGGCAGTGGTGATGTGGACGAATTAATATAGTTAATTGTTTTTACTTTACTTTTTAAATTTCACTCATTTGAACGTTATGAACTTATTTTGTCGTTTCCGCTATTTCAAACTTGAGTTTACAGTTTAATCAATTTTCTTTAAATTAATTCTAATGAGGTTTATTGCCGTTAACGTTCATAAATTTTAAATGTGATGTTTTTAAAAGTTAGTTATTCCGTCAAACTTTTCAGAGTTAGGGTAAAAAGGTGATGACGTAGCGTTCCGGGTCCGCGGAACTCGGGGCGTTACACAAGGCCAAGCTTCAAAAATGGATTTTATCTATAACTTTGTATTTTTCTTAATTATTTTGCCATATTTGTAATGTATTATTATAAATAGTCTCCTTTTTATCATTTATATAACATGGGCTAAGTATTTTTGTTGGAATTTATGGTTGAAGTTAACCTATCTTTAATTTTATTTTATTTTTATTATTATTTTTTTTTTCAATATTATCTATGTGATGTTAAATTACTTATATTCATATGTATTTACTATTGGTATTCTTGCATTTCCATTTATGTGGTCAATGAATGAATATAATTAGTGATTTGTACATTTTTGAGAGAAAATGTGCATTTTAGACTAAATAGTATAAACCTTAGGTTATTGTACGTGATATAGATATACATTTAATCCTAGATAACTCATTGAACTATTTTCACAAATATTTAATGCGATATAGTATGTCAAACCAATCAATTATGGTTAATCTCGCTTAAGAGATGTAATTAACTAAAATTGAAAAATTGGATCTAATATTGTATATGGGTAATTTTTTAATTGGTTTGTGAAGAAATTAATTAGGCGACGGTTAAATGAAACCATGAATCACAACCACGTTTTCCTCCTAAATTTTCAAGATTTTTCTATTTTCTTATTTTGCAGAGTTTTAGTTTATGTTTCCTTATTTTCCAAATTCATAATGTAATTGTTTGTTCATTTTTATTGTTAGAATTAAATTAATTAGAATTGTGTAATCTAAAGTAAACATTTCTTTAGTGATCAACAATTCGGACTCAAAATATCTATTTTATTATTTGAACGTAACCCACGTACTTACATAGTGAACATAAAATCGAAAACTAGTGAGAAGTGCCTTAAACTTGGCTTTGTTGTTTGAGTAAACACCACTATAATATACATCGTTAATCATTGTCACGTCTAGCACCTCTACTTCGTAAATGATCCCTTAATTAGGATTGAAATTAATTTTATACTTATCAAACATTTTCAAATTTTGACATTTGTTCGTCCTCAAACAAAACATAGTGAACACTAACTAGATTTAAAACGGATATAATTAGCTTGATATAGTGATACAATGTTTTCTCAAAGGGTTTATCTAAAAAAATCACAAAATTTAAACAGGTTAATGAAACACAAGAATAAAAAATTATTTCAGAATTCCACAGATCATATACCCAGCTTTTGAGTGTGTGCGCGCGCTAATTATTCTCAATTCCTCCGATGCCACTTGAATCTAATTATGTAGTTCAATTGCCAAATTATCTTTTTCCAACCAATACCAAAACTTAACTATGTTACTATACTCTCTCATCACTCATGTTGCTCTCTTTACTGTTAGGAATATGTAACACCACATATCTTATAAGTATGGACCCGCACATATCTCCACATTGGTATGATATTGTCCACTTTGGACCTAAACCCTCATGGATTTGCTCTTGGGCTTTACCCCAAAATGCCTCATACCAATGGAGATATATTTCCACACTTATAAACCCATGATCCTCCCCATTTTTAATTCGATGTGGGACTTTGGTCGTATACCCAACATTTACTTTTTCAATTTCTTTTTTTCTCAAAGGTAAGCTAACAAGTGATATTGTGCTTATTTCATCATTAACTCTACTATTCTCCAACCCACCACCCAAAACTAAATCAAAACCTACTAGTGCGCCACCGCCTACCACCGGTACTGATTGCACCGGCACCACCAATTCCTCCTATGCAAGCACCGCCAACTCCGTGTACTACCACAACTATCACCTCCACACCACAACCAGTAGTATCTAACTAAACCTCCACAGTCCACCCACGTCATATCCATCTCCAGTCGTGTAATCTGGTGCTTGCTCATGACTCGCTACAGAACCTCCACTGTGCCAGGGACCACGGCAACTCATTGAGAGTTCCATCAATCATTTGAATAAATTCTTTACTTCTTCGTCAGGAATTAAAACCCCACATAGAGACTTGGCATTGCACGAAATTTTGTCAATGGACATGGCTTTTGCAGTCATTTTTAGTAAGCATACTCTCAAGTTTCTACGTAAGTGCCCGCAGCATGTCCGATGCATTTTGATTTCTGCAAAAGAAAGCGAGGCACTGTTATTAAACGACAGTGAGCAATCTCTGCTCCATACAAATCCCAATCATCAAGCCATACAAATGTCAAATTCTGTCAAAATGCCAATCACTTAAATTACTAACCCGTCTTCAATTATTAATTTATTTTTTTATTTTTTATTTAATACATTGAAATTTAAAACATAAAAAAAATACACGTGTTTCAACTAGCACGCTAGAGTATTAGACAACTTAGATTTTGAAATTTATTTAGGGCAAATGTTCAGATTGGTTAGGGCAAAGAATTTTTTTTTTTTTTTTAAATAGAAAGTTATTTTAAAATTTAAAATAAAAATAAAGGTTTTTGCATGCATTATAGCAGAAATAAGAATTTCTAGAGCAAATTATACTAACGCCCTTTAAAGTAACACCTCAAAAAATTACAAAATCCTCATTTGACAATTGTTTTGAATAACAGATTCTTCCTAGAATGAATTTTTTTGACGAAAAACTTGATGAATTAAATCTAGATCTGTTATTAGCATAAAAGAAAATTTCAGCGTCTTGGGTAAGAACATGTATATATATCCCAGACAAGCATGACCAACACTAACATAAAAAACTTTGATTTGGAAGTCCCAAGAATTATTTTCAAATTAAGTATATGCAGTTTTCACCAACAAAGATTTTGGTTCATTTCTGATCAGGAATTTGATATTAACCATATTTCCATTTTCACCTTCACCGTGCTTAACTTTTTGAAAGCATCCATTTCTCATTTTCCATTCACTGTCTTCCATTAATTTTCTACTACACCAGCAATTTGACTGGACTGTTCAGCTGTATGGTTAGTGTGCAAACTCAATAGATTGCAAAGTTGAATCCTCACAAAATGTGTTTCCTACATTATCATGCAATTTATCTAATATTCTCCACGTTACAGCATCTGGGGTTAACCCATTCTTTCTCATTTCACCCACAATCTGATAAGCTTCTCTCTTCAAACCCAACTTGCAAGCATTGTCAATGACAATGTTGTAATTTACATTATTGAGAGTAACGCCACAATCTGCCAATTCATATAGAAAATCAGATGCCTCATTGAATTTGCCTGCGCGGCAAAGCCCTTTAAGTATGGCAGCATAAACAAAATTGTCATGAACTCCAGAATGCCAAATGACTTCCTCCCAAAATCTCTTAGCCTGATCTATCCTGTGAGAATCACATAGCCCCTCGATGACAATAGTATAAGTACTGCAATCAGCAAACACTCCACTAGAGACCATATTATCAAAAACTTCCATAGTTTCATTTGCCAGGCCTAGCTTGAACAATCCACGAAGAACTGCATTATAAGTAACAACACTAGGGGATAAACCATTCTCTGGCATGACTTTATACAAAAAATTGCGAGCTTCTTCCACCTTTCCTAGATTTAACAATCCACAAATAATAGTTGTGAAGGTCACCCTGTCCGGGGCACAAAACTTCCCTGACATCATCTCACGAAGAACCTGTAAAGCGTCTACAACTCTTCCCATTTTGCAAAATCCATTTAGTACGGTATTGAGGGTAAAGATATCTGGCTGGCATTGAGCTTGATACATAGAAACAAGTACATTGAGGAGCTCAGTTGGGTTATTCATAAGACAAAGAGCCCTCAAAAATATATTGTATATCCTAGTCCTGTTTACACCTTCCTTGCTCAACATCGTATTTAGAACTTCTTTTGCTTTAGTAATATCAGATTCATAACAAAGACCTTCAACTAAGATCTTGTAAGTGTACTCGGACGGCAAGTACCCGAACTCAATCCCTTCTTCCAACAGCTGGTAAGCCCTTAAGCAATCACCCTCCTTGCATAGACCATGTACAATCGAATTATACGATGACAAGCTTGGTGTAAACCCTCTCTTTCTCATCATATAAACAATCCTTGCAGCTCCATTGCACCTCCCAAATTTACACAGTGAATCAATCAGTTCCCCATAAGCAAATTCTTCTACAACATTTACCCCTTGCGGCATATCTTCTGCAATCTTAAATGCTTCATGAAACAACCCTTCTCTACATAAAGAATCAATAACATTACAAAAGGCCGCATTGTTAACATGGATATCCTCCTCAATTTTCATAACATCCCAAAGCCTTCTCATCAATTCTTTCCCATATTCAAACTCCCTTTTCCGCAAAATTCCACGAATCAAGACACTATAAGTGAGTGCATTGCACTTCACTCCATACACAGACATTTCATCGAACAGCTTCTGAGCAGCACCCATGTCCCCAACTGTACAATACCCATTAATTAAAGTAGTGTAAGAAACTTCGTTGGGGCGGTGACCTCTGCTCATCATATGATAAAACAGCGAATGGGCTTCACGCAGTTTCTCCAAATTACAAAACTGATCAATCAGCCGGTTAAAATTCATCAAAGAAGGGACAAAATTAGGCTTATCATCAATCAACGCCCGAATGACGCGCAATGTACGATATGGCTCCCGCGCATCTAGCAAGCGCGCAATTAAAACATTGCAAGTCCGCTCATCTGGGGTGCAACTAGAGCCAATAAAAAGAAGAAGACGATTGTGTGCTTCCGAGAATCGGCCTGATTCGCAGAATGCGTGTATAATGCTGCTGATATTGAGTGAGTCCGGACGGAACCCACGTACAGAGAGGTCGTGGAGGAGGTCGAGGGCGGCGTCCACGTCATGATAGACGGTGCACAGCTGGTGGATACGGCCTGTCCAGTACTTTCTATCGATTATGGGAGTGATATCATCTGTGGATTTTTCTTCTGATGGTTGTGCAAAATTGCTGATTTCATGATTAGTGCTTTGGAGGAGTGGGTGGGGCTTTGTTGAGAAATATGCAAGAAATGGAGCAAATTTCCCGGCATTGGGACAAGGATGACACGAGGCGATTTTACGGAGACACATTTGAGGGTTTGTATGTTTGATTTCAGTATTTCCAATGTGTTGTAAAGAAAGGAAGCGGACAAGTTATTTGTAGCACTTTATGAGTACAATAAAAGTAATATTTGACTACTCATTTATTATTTTGATCAAAATATGAGATGTATACTAAACATTTAAAAATAAAATGCTAATTATTATACATATAAATAAATAATAAAATGCACTTAAATGTGAGTATCAGAATTACAACTAAGGGTATGTTTGACCACATTCTTATTTTTCGTTCTTCTACTCATTTTCAATATATATTTTTCAAAAAAATAATATTTTTTATCACATCAATAAATTTTTCTTATTTTTCAACCATATATTCCCCACCACATCAACAGTAAAAATATATTTTTACTCCAAAAATGTGCACCAAACACACTCTAAATATATAAATGAAGATGAATGATAAATACGATATATGGATTAACATGAATGTTAATTAATTTAGAATTAAACCAATGAATATGTACGTGACAATAAATGTTAAATCATTTATACTAAATGAATATGAGGAATACATGCATGAATAAGAATTTTGTAGTATTTATTACATTTTGTAAATTAAATACATATTAAAAAACGAAAATTTGGATATTATAGAAAGGGCAATTGACTCAAAATGTCCCTACCTTTGAAATTTATTGTGAAAAACGTCCCCACCCTTCAGTTATTAGCACACAACGTCCCTATCTTTCACTTTTGTAGTGCTCAACATCCTTTTCGTTTCTTTTTTACCATTTTATCCTTCTATTAAAATAAAACAAAAACAAAACAAAATAAAATTAAGAATACAGTGCAATTATGGGTTCAAACTTTTAAAAATGTGCAAATCAGTCACAAATATGAAAAAATATCACCCGTTAAGCCGCCACTTCTGAAGGCAAAATTCCCAACCTCCGATCACCTTAGCCGTCGGACCAACATACCACCTTGAAGTTCTCATTGCCCTCTTCACAACCCACCCAACCACTAGCTCCAACTCCGATAGATTTGATCGAAAATTTGAACCAAAACCAAATATCCAACCCTACATTTGAAAATGTTGTGAAACCGGATTGGAACCTCCTGTTTCAGTTCAATTTCAATTTGGGAGGCACAATTCTGGTTAAATATCCAACCCTAATCACTTCTCTTCCACACTCGTTTCATTTAAATATTCTCCATTTTTTTTTTTTTATGGCCATAACTTTTCCCTACATTTAAATCAATCAAAAAGTAATTTTCAAAAAACTACTTCTCAAAGAATCAAAACCAAGCAAAGACTTTATGCCTTTCCCTGTGTCAACCACTTTGGTATGCAACGAATGCAAAATAAAGTCCAGACGATTAAAGTTGTGTTTCACTTTCCTGTCTGTTTTTATTCTTTACGAAAATAGAGTTAAAAAAAATTGTTGTTGTCTGATCAATAAAAATTATTAAGAGAGCAATTGAAGAAGATTGACAAGTTTCGAAAGTTTAATTCAACTGTTAAAAAGTTTGGGAACTATAAATATAGATATTCATATATCATTCAAGGAAGGAAGCTTTTGATTCACAAACTCAAAAATCATAAACAAATCTAATGCTTTTGTTGGGAATTTTGAAACAAGAAGTTTATTCAAGATTTGATTGAAGAGGTCAAGATTTATTTTCTGATTTCTTTCTTCAATTACACTCTAGGTAATGTATTACTATTCCAAATCGTGTTTGTGTAATTTTATGGTACTCAACTAATTGTATACATGCTAGAATAATGATAAATCCTATATTTTGATGTTTTGATGTGAAATTCTAGATTTTGACTTTAAATATTTGATTAGTTTTAATTATTTTTATGTTTCCGGTGCTTCTCAATTACTTGATCAATAATTGATCAGATATGTGATTTATATTTTGTTCGAGAGAGAAAGAATACGCATTATAGAACGTAGTACAATCATAGTAAAATCTGAAAGAAAATAGAGATATACCATTATATTTTTTATGATCTCATTGAATGATGTGATTTAATGGATCTTCATATATTTGCATCTTTTACAGAGATATAGTAGGTCATATGTAATGATAGTTTTAACATTGGTCGTTAATTTAAAATATGTTGTTAACTGCTTGAATTGATATTATAATGAAAGTAGGAGAATTCGAAGCCCTAATGATTTTAATTAGTTGACTTTCTTAAACATTTTTTTTAGTTAGTTTCATAGTTAAAGATTTTTTCGATATCATAAATTTTATTGTGTTTTAGATTTTACTTGTTTGATACTCATTAAATTACAATCTCTCTTATTTTCAACCACACAATCTTTCATAAAATAATATTAAACGTAAATCGAAAACTTTTCCTTCTTTTTCAACCACTCATTTTTCAAAAAAATACTATTCCACTCATTTTCATTCACAAAAAAAATGGGAGCCAAACGGGGGCTTAGTCTTAACTGCAACTTAAGCATTCCTCTTGGGAACGATACCTTACTCTTTACTATTTGACTACAATATTGTATACTTGCGAAATTTCAGCGCAACGGTTACTTTATGTTATCTCTATATTTCATCGTAATTGATTATCAATCAAAACACATTAAACAAGATGATAATTAATATTTAGAAACTAAGTTCTCCTCTGATCAACTGTCCACACAACCAGCGCGGTTGGTTGGTTCGTATTGTCAAATATAAAACTTAAATTAACATGTTATATTGTATGTCAAGGCTCGATAATTCTTTTTTTTTTTTTTTATTAATATTTAAAAAAAAAAAACTCTTTAGAAAAGGAAAATGCATTGAACTACACCCAAATTCACCTGGTTTTATTAGATTTTTAAAGAAAATTAATCGAGTGTCTCGTAGTAATAGTTTTTTAACTATCTTATTCTAAAGTTTAAAATCTGAATTCAATTTCAATTTCAATTTTCATTGTTTGTTGCATACACAATTTTCATAAATGGGTGACAACTGAGTTAAATCAAAGCATTTTACTTGGTACTAATATTATAATAATCATATCATCTAAAAACATAAACGATTAGAACAATCTCAAATTTATCTATTTAACTTCAATCTTCAATAAACCCAACATGGAATAATTGGCTACATGCTTGAATGTATTGTCAAAAGTATGCAATGCGACAACAATAACAATTGCATTACGTGCTTGAATGTATTATCAAAGTATGCAATGTGACAACAATAACAATTGCATGCACCTACGATGTTGTCACACATCGCACCCCGAAGGGCATTGCATGTACATGATAAGATTCAATGTCCATGTTTGCTCATCCTATCAAGCACCACGAATATAAGTAGTAATCGATCGAAGCCCAACACAAGTCTCAAGCAAAGTGCTTTGACCAAATTTTGAAACAATGATGGGTGGGCAGCAATATTCGACCATCGCACATTGGAAAGTTGCCCTTGTTGCTCATTTCTCAAATTGAAAAGAAAAAATTATTAGCAGATTTGACAATAAATTATAAGAAATTAATCCAACAAAATCCAATATTTATAGCTGAAAAATCATGCAGGTGCAATTGAAACTCTTTCAACCTCAATCACATATTCAAGAGTGGCAAATGGAGGAATTTGCACTCCTGACCCTAAATCTGCACCTTCCTCCCCAAAACCCAAAGTGGGTGGAATTATAACTTTTCTTTTTCCACCAGCCTTCATTGTCTTCAGAACATACTCTATGCCTTCACATATTCCTTTACTATATGGCCTTGATCCCATTACAAGTGCCAATGGCTTCTTCTTTTCACTCCCATATGTATCAACAAACACTTGTCCACTGCCTTGGACACTACCCTTTACATCTATCACCACCAAATCACCCAGTCGGGGAGATGCTCCACCGCCTATTCTCAAATCATAGTACCTGATAAAATGTCATAACTCAGTCCGTTCATTAGGGTACACGGCATTGAATAAAACTAGATAATGCAATAAACAAGTCATAAACAGAAGTATTTTGTTAGAATGGCCACGTACCTTATGCCATTAGGCAAAATTACCTCTTCTTCCTTCTCAACATCTCTACACAAATCAAGAAATGCATTAGTAACATTTAGAACTAAAAGCCGTATTCCCAATTTAGAGGAGAAGATCAATGCTTCATTGACAGAAGATTTCTTGATGACTACAGAATCATTTTTTCTTGATGACTAGCATCTAAATCATTTTATTATTATTATTATTATTATTATTATTATTATTTCGCAATTGGCAGAATTATAATCGTTCTGAGCATATCAGGAATAGGCAAATTGTGTATAAAGGGGATGTTTTGACATGACGCGTCTTAAGTTACCCTAGTGGATTTACAACGTGATGTAAGCCTACAATGGAATCTAGCTTGAATAATGATATACCCACCTCCAATGTTGACTATCATCTGTTGCTATTTGCACAGTAGGCAACAGAACGTCGATCTAAGTATGCAAGCATCAAAGATAATGTTTACATGATCCATATGCAAGTTGAACATTTATCGTTAGCTCATGTCACTTAGCAAGTCCACAAGTGTTACACGGGGCTGGTCGTGTCACGTTTAGTATAATCCATATTATCAAACAACCCATCAGTGCAAATGCAATATCAGACTCTTCTATCTTCATGACTAGCACTAAGATTCAATGCAAATCCATTGTATCAGATGAATTGTGTCTGATAATGTCAATAAATATCATACCTTGTGTTTGCTTCTTCTTGTGAAACTTCAAAACGAGTCTTAATTTGTTCAGAAAGAACGCCAACAGCAAGAAAACCAACCCAAGCTAGACCAGCACCAATTCCAAATCTTCTGGTTAAGGTGGAAGATATCCAATCAGTGGACTCCACACTGGTCTTGGTTACAGGCTCCTGCTGTTGCACTTTAGCTACTGTGGGGGACAGTGGCTCGGCCACATTTGAACTGAGCTGTTGAGTGTTTGGGGGTGTAGTTGGTGGCTGTGGAGGCTGACATGACGGTGGCTGTGGAGGAGGGGTTTGTGTTGATGAAAAGTAATTACTTCTTGTTTTCGGAAGAGATAGAAAGTGTGGGGATCCAAAGAAAGTCGCCATTTTTTCACATACGAAATCTTGGTTCAAAAATTTGGGATATGGAATGGGAGATAGATATTTGTAGTGAAAATAATGTGAAGTAGCCACCTTTGGCCCCCACCTTATCTTTACGTAGTGATGAGCTGAAGCTTAAGGTCAGATGAGCTTTTTAATTTGAGCTGTGCAACATTCATACTTACTATGTTGTCAAGCACTACGCACGCACGCACGCACGCACGCACGCTAGCTTACAATCCTAGTGTAACCATCTCGACTGGTACTCTAGTACCACCAATGCTAAATAGTATTATTTTTCTAAAAAGCTACATTAGATGAACATTTTTTTTTTTCTAAAATCTCTTCTAATCAGATAAAGTACTTCCAAAAAATTATTCAAACATGTTCAAAAATAACTTCTTAGTCTTAAAAGTAGCTTTTAGCTTTCAAAAAATCTACCAAATGGACTGTAAACAACAAACTCCTCAAAAGCATGATAAAACATCAATGAAGCAACAAACTCTACAAAAGGGAGAAACTTTTTTCCCACATAATTGAAATTGATTTTTCCACGCATGTTTTCCCTTACCTCCAATATGATTCTTCACTAGCTTCGTTTTAGAAGCTAGACAGAAACAAAAATTTCAAACCTCAATTACAACAAATTCAAATGAATATACAAACTACACAATTTCATGGATGGTGGCACAATAAGCCATGAATACAAACCATAAATGGCAAACTCTGGGAAATGAAAGAATTCTAATTCACTCAAATGTGTTGTATGTGCTTTATATCAAGATCTAAAACAAAATCTTATTCACCATTTGCCTCCATTGCAAGTCACTCTTATCGAGCAAAATAACATATCTGTCCCCACTAGCTCTTACAACTGGATCGATCTTCCAAGCTTAGTGATGACTGACCCTTCTCATTTCTTCTACTTACAAGCACACCGGATCTTGGCACGTGTGAATTGGAAATAGGCTTTTGTAGTGGTTTCAGGGCAGCCATAATATCAGCAAATGATGGCCGTAATCTTGGATCTCTACAATATTTCATGTTCGAAAAGTAAAATTTGTCCACTTTAAATACTGAAAACAAACACCATATGGGCATGTGCTTCATTCATTTGCTGTACTCCGGGCTAAATATATCTCAAGAATTTAAGACCTTGAGTTCATGATGTGTACACAGTACTCGATGCACTAAACAGTATATAATAAACAAAGTTCTAGCTTAGTTCTCGTTCTTAATATAATATCTAATCTACCTTTTGTAAACATGCCACAGTTTTTAGCACAGAGCATTTTTTAATAATATTTGTAATGATTTGTAAACGAAGCCTACTTGGGTGAAAAGAATTCATAACTGCCCTAAATCTACAGTTAAGACGAGTTAATGAAACAATTGAACACCAGAAAGCGATAGAAATACACTCACGTTAGCCAGCATTTCTTGATTATATCCGCTATAACTGGATCCATATTGTCTGGAATGTCAAGACGACGATGCTGAAATCCAACGGCACCAACAACTTGCATAGGGTTCATTCCTCCCCAAGGTTGCTGCAAAGTACAAAGTTCCCATAGTATAACGCCAAAGCTGTAAACATCACATCTGCATGGAAATCAATCAACAACCAAATCAACCAAAAACCACAAAATAAAAAAGAAAAATATGCCACTTTTAGGATGATTTGTTTTCGCATCTCTAGTATATTTTTATGTAAGAGTAATAATTGGAGGACATACTTTTCATTTGATGGCTCATTTCTTAGAACTTCTGGTGCCATCCACTCTGCCTAAAGAAGGGTAACGCCAAATCGTTATTAGAAATGTCCTTTTAAAATTGCTTTATGGAAGCATTAGTAGTGATCAAATGTCAGATGACAGTTAAAAATTCAAGACATTTTATTGAAAAGATGATTATCCCCTCATTGTCAATTAAAATAGGAAAATAAATAAAAAGAACAAGAACAAGATAAAAAAAAATAATCCCCCACCGCCAAAAAAAAAAAAAAAAAAAAAAAAAAAACCCTCCACCTGTACCAAAGTTTGAGGAACAATGATGAGGTGACACCAAAGAATGTGAAAGTTGACTTATAAACGGAACATAGCAAAGATAAAAATTAGCTTGGGCATCCATCAAGTACTACAAAATACAATATTGATCCAACTTGTCTATTGCTATCATATTAAGGATTTTTCACTAGTACTGGCAGCAACTATCGAAATATAGATGCAAGCGTCGCCACCTCGTTTCAATTGCTTCTATAAATACTCGTAATTCTATATTATAAAATAACGCCCGAAAAATTCAACTTTCGGTTTATCCAGAGAAATACAGCTTTTCAAAATCTTCAATTTATTTGCAAACCATAGATCACAGAAAACCACGTTTCTCAAAGGAGAAGGTAACAGGACACCACCGTTGATCTATTTCTACAAAATGGTTGATACTAGAATGATGCAACAAAATAAGCCAGTTGCATTATAAATCATCATATTGTGTTAGGCCTACCATCCATTTAACCTATTCTAGAAGAATCAAGAAGAGTGGAGAATCAACTGAAAGGAAGGAGTAACCGTATTCTATTACAAAGCATGTGCAGGAGGCTATAAATAGGAGGAGGAGGGAAGCAATAGGGAGGCATTAGCTGAGAGTGATAGGGAGAGTAATTAACGTGTTCTTTTTTAGTGTAATTCCATTTCAGTATTCAATAACATTCTTCATTTACCCTTTTCTTCTAATAGAGTCTTATCAAATTGGTATCAGAGCACGTCGATCTCATGGCGCAAAAGAACATAGAAAGTAGAGTGGAAGCTATGGAGGAGTTAAAAGAAGTAAAGTCCAAAATTCAGTGCCTGTCACGAGTGGAGAAATCTGTGGAAAACATCACCCAAATTATGGCCAAAATTCTGCAATCAATGGAGAATACCCAGAAGGCTGTGGTAACCCTCATTAACCCTAAAGCCGTACTGTACAGAAAGGTCGATGAAGATGGTTCCAAGAGCATCACAGAAGGGCAGGTCCAACGGAATGCACACAGGACTGATCACAGAACACTAGATAGGGGAAAATGGTTAGAAGGTTCAAAGAATGTTGAGATTTCGATGCTACAGGGGCTTGACCTAGAAGATCCACTGGAGAGGATTTTCATCAATAGCGTGCAATTTGAAATTTGCAGAGAAGAAGTACCGATGCTTGAGCCTGGATTGGCCCAGATAATGGAGTTGGCACTTATGGTGGAGGATAAACACGATACCCTCAAACAGACCCAAATTAGATTGGGTTCAATCCACTGTAAAGGGGTTGTGTTCAATTATAACCCAAATCTCAATGAAGTGGGTCCAATTCGAAGTAAATGTCCAGGCCCATTTTACAACAGCCCAAGTTATAATGTGGACATGACCCAGATCTCTTCAATCCCTAAGGCTAAATTGGTTTCTAATCTCTCGAGGAACCACAATCTACCATCTAAAATACAAAATTCATCCAAACTACTTTCTGGTGCAACGATGCCATGCCGCAAAGAAAACGATTGTACCATAAGTGGCGAGAGAAGAATCCAATCGGGCATCACAATAAATGTAAGGGGCTGCCAAGCTTCGAAGCCTCTTTGATATGATCTGGCACATGCCATAATTAGAAGAAACTGTCCTTTTTCATAAAGTATTTTATTTTGGCTAGATTCTTATTCTTGGAAAGTTTGTTATTTTAGGACTCTTTGATATCGTATTTTTCATACTTCTTAGGGTTTATTGATATAGTCTAAATAGGTTTATTTTTAATTGTAAACAAAAGACTTTTGACATTATAAAAATTGAGATTTTTCTCTCCACGGTTTTTCAATGAACTTTCGAACATATCAAATATTTTGATATATTTGTGGCGTTCAAAGCTAGAACTTATCAAAGGATTATGCACCCTTTGCGGCGTTCGCAAATCAAGGTTCGTTAGTTTTGTAATAAAGAGGTCTTTCAAGCTTCGTTCTTATTTGGTTGTTTGGTTCAATAATTTGCGGGTCGAGATCCTATCGTCTACAACTTGAATTTGGATTTTCCTGACGTTTTCAAATCATTCCGCAAGTTCCATGCGATTCCCCAACCGGGATCTCATCAAGTGGTATCAGAGCTCGGGGTCCAGATTCAGGTTATCTTTTTATTCTTTTAAGTCTTTGTTTTCCTTTTTTTGTGTTTTTCGTGTTCTTGTGTCCAGTAACAATTTGAGTTTTTGATCCAAAAAATCTCCCAAAAAAATTCAAAAGTTATTTTTGTGCTCAATTTAAGTCCAAATCAACTTCCATTTTCTTTGTCGTTCTCATAGTCAAATTCTTGAGTTTGTAAAAAAAAAAAAAAAAAAAAAATCCTTTGATTTATTCTAGAAATTGTTACTATCCTATTATCTTTTTCTAAATTCAAAATCTATTTCCGTTTAGTCCAATCCAAAATTCAAGAACCACTTTCTTGAATTAAATTCTAACTCATCCAATTCTCCAATTCTTTTCTTGAATCTTCTTGATTACGCCTACGTTAAAGATAGATTATGATTGGGGATTTGTTTTTCAAATTCGGTATTTTGTGAGTAGTGCGGTATGTAGTTTAGCTATTGATAAGAAGCACATGTCAAACTTGGCTAGCATCACTATGGTTGAAAAATTGATATTACCTCTGCAACAACAGCCTAGGCCTTATAGGATGACTTGGTTGAAGGAGTGTAGGAAGGTAAATGTGACTAAGCAGGTTCTAGTAAATTTCACCCTTGGGAGATATAGTGATAAAATTTGGTGTGATGTGGTACCGTTGAAATCTTTTCATATCTTATTTGAGAGACCTTGGAGGTATGAGAAGAAGGTTGTTTATGATGTGGGGAGGAACATGTATAGGTTTCTTCAGAAAGGGGAAAAGATCACTCTAGTTAGCTTGACACTAGAAGAGTCCCTTGCAGATCAACTCACGGTGAGAAGTAAGAAAAGAGAGCATTCAAAAAGAAGAGAAATAGAAAGTAAAAATGAAGGTGAGAAAGAGAGAAAAAGAAAATGAGAGTAGAGAGGTAGCAAAAAATGAAGTGGAGGTACAAGAGGTAAAAGAAAGTGAGTTTTCAGAAAGAAAAGAAAAGTCAGAAGAAAGTTTGCAAGAAAATAAAAGTGAAGTTGAGAGGACATTAGTGAGAACTAACAATCCCCTCCTTAGTTTTGCTATTTCTGTTTTGCAGGTTTCTAAATATATTGACATCTATGAAAGCGAGCCTATTGGAATACCACCTAATTCAAGCTTAAGCATGGACTTGTGGGTGAAATTAACAAGCCCTACCTCTGCTTAGATATCACTTTGATTCCTGAAGTTGACTTTGTGATTCCTGAGGAGACAAAGGAGTTTCAAGGACGGTGGAAGGAGTTCATATGCGAGGGTTTGAGCAACAAAGATGATCTGATTGAGTTCCTGTTGCAATACATATATATCTACAAATTTGATGGGTGCCATACGTTGATCCTCTGGCATGAAAAGAAAAGTTTTCCATATGATCCAGGTGGTACAGTGATAAAATTAGTGGCAGGTTGGTTATCCCCTACACGATCACAATGGATGGATTCGAGGACGAATCCTTTTGAAGAGAGAGGAGATGATATGATCTGGCACATGCCATAATTAGAAGAAACTGTCCTTTTTCATAAAGTATTTTATTTTGACTAGAATTCTTATTCTTGGGAACCAGAGGCATATAATCTGGAATTGCACAATCCACCCAATTTTTCATGCATCACAATTGAGAAAATCGGTGGGAGCTATAGGGACTTGTCTCCACCTGCCACCCCATTTGGATGCCATGTTGGAATGGATTGTGGATCCAGGCTAAGTGTGAGCTACGTGAGTTACCAACTGGACAGCAAGAGGCATTGATTCAATGGAAGGGTCTACCATGTGCTGAAGCCTCTTGGGAAACTATGGAATCCATTACACAACATTTCCCTGATTTCAACCTTGAGGATAAGGTTTCTTTGGAACCCAGGGGCATTGTTAGGCCTCCCATCCATTTAACCTATTCTAGAAGAATCAAGAAGAGTGGAGAATCAATTGGAAGGAAGGAGTAACCGTATTCTGTTACAAAGCATGTGCAGGATGCTATAAATAGAAGGAGGAGAGAAGTAATAGGGAGGCATTAGCTTAGAGTGATAGGGAAAGTAATTCACGTGTGCTTTTTCAGTGTAATTCCATTTTAGTATTCAATATCATTCTTCATTTACCCTTTTCTTCTAATAGAGTCTTATCATATTGTTCCATCCATTGTAGGCAAAGGCATCAAACAAACGGGAGACAGAGAAAAGGATAGAAGAATGGAGGAAAGCATTTTCAACGGAAAGTTGTATTAATGCGGTGAAATAATATGAAATATAGCAACATGTTGGTTCCTCAAAAGGATGTGACATTTGAAAAAGACATTATGATATTTATAAAGAATGACAATATATTTCGGAGCAGATAAAATTATTAGTGCTAGTACATAAGGGGGGAAAAGGGGGGGGGGGGGGGGGGGGGGTACGTATTGAGAATCTAAATTACTGCACGAGACGGAAAAGGCCATAGTACAAATTAGGTTAGTCTAGCTTACCGTCCCGGCATTTGACTTCGAAGAAATAAATGTGCTATCCTTCATTTTTGATAATCCGAAATCAGCTACCTTGACGCAGAAAATAATATGTGATTTATTATGATTGCAAAAATAATAGTATCATTGTCATTTCTCAGTGAAGAAAGCCACCTTCACAACCCAGTTCTTATCAACAAGAAGATTTGGAGACTTCAAATCACGATGAACTATTACAGGTGTACAGTTGTGCAAATAATTCATTCCCCGAGCCTGTGAAATGAAGTAAACTGCATTAGCACCAGCATGTTCACCAATTAAAATAGAAGCAGCTGACTAATAGAGAATTAGAAGTTAAGTAAACAGGAGCATACAGCATCAAGAGCCATCCTCAATCGTCTGCGTTCGTCTAGTTGATTATTGGGGCGATGAATCAACCTATACAAACTACCTCTGGAACCACAAATTATGCTTCAATTTGAAGTCAACATTACGACGACTCATAAAAGTACTCAATTTCCTCAAACAAATATTGCAAAACATAGAGAAAAACTATTCAATTTACGAAATCTACAACCCTTTATTAAACATGATTGAATCACTGTAAAGAAAGCAATCCAGAAAGTTGATCTTTATAAAAGAATCAATTTAGATTGATTAATTGTTCTGTCTTGGTTGTATGAAATAAATTTCAACTTCAATATACTCATCAACATTCGGGAAAACTGCAGGCACTAAATCAGCTTACAGGGCTCATACAATTCATAAAAAGGAAGAAGGAAAAAAGGTTGAAAATAAACTTTCCATTGCCATGCCCTAGAAGAGACATCCAAAGTTCAAAGGACAGATGTGATATTCCCTAAAGCAGATTAAAGTTCTTGGAGCATATTAGAAGTAACTGACAGTTTCATATTCAAAATAAAACCATGGAAAGAGAATAATAACTACAAGTACCCAGAAAGTTTGCAATTGAGGCGTACCTAGGTAGAAACTCAGTAACAATTGAAAGATTTGGAGGCCGAGTAACAGCTCCCATGAAGAGAACTATATTTGGATGTCTGAGTTTTTTCATGATTCGGACCTTGCAAAGACGCAAGTAGAATAATTTATTTCAAATCATAAATACAAAGCCCAAAACATAAAATTAAAAAGAAATACACAAGTGGTTGTGAAAAGTATGGAAATTATTTATAGATATAGAAAATATAATGTTAAAAAAAAACAGTAGTAAAAAACAAATAACTTATGATAACCAGCTTGAGATTTAGAAAATCATTCCAGAAAAATAATGGTTTCTAGTAAGATTTCCTAAATACTTGGTAATTTAGCATGAAAGAGAGAATCTATCAACTGCACCTCTCCATGCTATAGACTTGCAAACACCTAATATCTTCATAAGAAAAACTATTAGTAATGTATTCAACGGACCTTACTTCAGAAAAGGTTATCTGTTCATCATAATAACATCTTAAAACAAAATCATTTTACATACAGTTTTGATGGGATTGAAAGAAGATACTTGTAATATCTGACCCAGGTTTCAATGCTAAAAAAGAATATAACTATGTCAGGAAAGAGAGCAATTATACCTCACTTCTGAATTCTTCCAGGGATTCATTAGTTATATCTTGGTCGAGGAATTTTTTAACAGCAACTTCCTGTAAGTTTGAAATCAATGTATAAATTTCCTTAATTCAAGAATTCAATGCTGAAGAAAAAAATCAGATCTATAAAGAAACAAAACACCTGTAAAGACCCAAAACCACAGTAAATAATAATAATAATAATAATCCAACCACCACAACAGTAGTAGGTAATCATGTGTAAGAAAGTCGGTTATTATATATCCAATTTTGGGTGAAACCTAGCAGGAAGGGATAATGTTCACAACTCAAATGTTGGCACACAAACACCGAGCCTTAAAACGTCAACTTCGTTGACTACAAAGTTCGAAGAGAAAAAAGACGCTTTCATTCACAAATAGACAAATTGTAAAAATTCAGTCCAGTCATAGTATCTTCATTTTCTGCAAGACCAATGCACATTTCACAATGGTGTGTAACAAAATTTCTAGTATATGCTTATCCCAAGTGGTATAGAATACATAAATGAACAATTTGTAATTAATTGATTAGTAGCAACGCTGCATATGGAGACATAATAACAATTATTCAAAGAGTTCCGAAAAGCCAAGTTTGCTGCATTTAGGATATAAATCCTTACTTAAAAAATCCTATTATCACAATTTAAGCCTCCATTTGATTCCCATTTTTTCCAAAATTCATTATTATCTCTCTTCTTTTCAATCACACATTCTTCAATAAAATAATATTACACGCAAATCCAAAACTTTTCCTTAATTTTTAACCACATATTCTGCATCAAACAACTATTCAAAATGTTTTCTTTTTCCCAAAATGGGAATCAAACACGGCCTAAGCTTTTAAATTTTCCGTTTCATCATAATATCGAAGGTAGACAAAGTTCCTTGGTTCATGCCAGCCCGCCACCTATTTATGAAAATTCCACATTTCAAGACATTGGAGAAAAAATAAACTGGACTTACACGTGAGTAAGCACATTTCAATATATAAATATAAATAAGCTCCTGTTTGAGCCCCTTTTTTAAAACTCATTTTTCCCAAATTCATTTTCAACCACACATTCTCCCAATAAAATAGTTTTGCACGTAAATCCAAAACTTTTTCATACTTTTTAAATACGCATTCTCCAAATAAATAAATAAATAATTTAAAAAAATCTATTTCTCAAAAAATTGGGGCTCAAATAGGGACTAAATAAATTAACATCTTCTTTATCAGTTTAAGCTTTTAAATGAAATCATCATTTAATCTACCTAGCATAGAAAGTCAAAGCTTAAGTCTCACTGGCAGCCAATAATCAAATCCACGTAGAAGAGCTTTGAGAAAATAAATAAATCAAGTATGCACGTGATTAGATAGGTTGAGGGTGTAAATATAAATAAAAACATTCTTCCCTTCTTACACAAATTAAACTTTATGATAAACTAACCATTCAATATGATAAGAGAGGCACACAAAGATCCACAGTTCAATTATCACAGTCACTCGTAAAAAGTTTCTGTGTGAGGCCATTGAAGAAAAAAATTGAATATGACCTACTCGTGAAGATGTGTTTTGAAGACATAAATATAAATAGATACACTGGTTATTCTCTATAACAAGTTATGCTTTTTGATGAGTTCTCCATTCAATATGAAGAAAGCAACCTAAACCATATTTAAAATATAAGACCAACTCAAACAGTCCAATATCTATCAAAAGAATGAAACAGTAACATTTTTCAGGCTTCTGAAAAGTGATCTAACTTGTAAATTTTTTAAAATGATCAACAATCAGTAAATGATCAAATATTATGAATTAGGAAGAAATAAAAAGGTAACCATATAGACTTCAGTAGGCATTCCAATTTGTGCAAAGCATAAAATTTAACAAGTCTTTGAGGTCATATATCAGTAGTCTTCTAAAGTTTTCTATTTTTACTTCCTGGTTTAATACTAAAAGTATTTTAGTTCCAAGCTTGGAAATTGCAGAAATAACAAGAATTCAAGTAGCCACAAGACTTCAAGAAACTCACAGTTCCATGCCAGTCTCCATGATATACTTCTCCATAAGATCCTGAAATAGCAATAATTTTAAAAATAAAAAAAAAAAAAAAATTAAAAAAAAGGGAAGTCATATGTGATTATATTTAAGATCAATTATTAGATAGAATTACTTATAATTTAATCAGTATAATGCTAGGTTAGTACCGAGCCCGATACGCTCACCCAAGGTGATTTCTTCCCAAGCAATCTCACAATCTGCTACATCATCAAGTGCTATTTCAGATTTTGCACTATCATTGCCTGTCGACCTATCTGATATTCTCTCCCCCTCGGAATTAAGCCCCAAAGCATCATGCTCTTGTTCACCACTTCCTTGGTGCTCATTAACAGCAATATCTACATCACCATCATTTCTAACACACTCTGATGGGTCCAAAAAGGCAGCAGGACTATATGGTGATTGAACAGAAGTCTCCAATTCATACTGCTTACTAACTGCAGCAGTTGTTGCTACCACAGCTGCAGCCGTGGCGGTAGCTGCCGCAGCTACTGGAAGCTGAAGTTTTGGATCACAGTTAGTCTTTGATACTGCGACTACCATTGAAGAAGCAACAACAGCTGCAGCAGCTGCAGCAGCAGCAGCAACAGGAACATTTTTATTGTATTTTACAGGAGCCCTTTCAGGCTCTGGTGAAACATGATGTCCAGTTGCTTCCTTTATATCTAAATGATATTCCAGCTGCTTATTGGGGCTTCTAGAACAAGCACCGTGATGAAGCAGTGGAGGCAGGAAGTGGACTGGATCAAGGTTATTGTGGCCTTTAGTTTTTCGAATCTCATCACTTCCAGCATTCTCCTTTTCTCCACCTGGAGATTTGGTTTCTTCCAGTGACATATCTAACTGCTCTGGGTACATTTCAGTGAACAGGTTTGGAGGAGCAACAACACCACTTTCGAGTAGAACATCATGGAGCTTCTGAGCTAATTGTGGATTTTCTTTGGCAGCATCAATCATGTATTGTGAAACATCCTTCACTTTCATTCTGCGGACAGCTGGAGAGCTAACGCCTTCAGTCCAGGAAGGAGATCTTGCATGTGCATAAGGATGATTAGATCTACTAGGAAACTCCCATGCAGGCTCCTTCTTCACATTCCACGGATTTTTTGAACCATCAGAGGATTCATTGGGTCTTTCTTGAGCTTTCACCTGCTTTACAGCAATCCCAGAAGAAGAAAATTCACCTCTAATAGTAGTTTCATTTCTTGCAGCAATAGTCTCTTTAAACCTGTGTCTCCTTTCCAGTGTTCCAACCTCTGCTTGGTCTTCAAATGAATTAGTTATCCCACTACTTGATGAAGCCATACGAGAAGGTTCCACACCTTTAGACAATGGACTGTTGGAAAGAGATAATTCTTCATAGTCTATATGTAATCCTGCTGCATCAGATGGAATAAGTGTGCCAGGGTCCGCCATTAGATCAACAATGCATTCCCTGAAACCACATTATCCACTTCTTAAAAAGAAAAGCAATGCAAGAAATGTCATTACATCCTTACAGAATCCATTTGTCCACCACACAATCTAATTGAAATCTGATGTGCGACAGCATATATATAAGAAGTAGAGAATCTTCAATGCTAATTAAGACTAAGATTGGTCAAATCGAAATGAAATTTGCAGGATTAGATATCGGGAGTTTTAAATTAGTACAGTAAATAAAAAATCATTTTTAACCAAAGAGGTCTTCACACTTGTACTTTGGCTGCTAGTTGGAATCAAGAGATGCATCTTCCATAAAAACTGTAAAAAAAAGTTGGGTCATTCATTATGTAGATTTACTATATAATGTGTAAAAATAATAATTGGCTAGGAGATTACATCAAAGGAGTACATAGTTTGTTAATGTTGAAGCACACTGGAATTACCTAAAAAGGGAAAAGGAAGAGGAAACCAAATGAGGATTACAGATCAACTCTCTAGTTAAATTGATAGCACTAGGGTAACAAGATAAACTAAATGATCTAACCTTTCATTATTAACTTTTACAAAGTTCATTGCCACATCATCAGAACCAGTAAATTGCTGTCCTTTCACGAGGCAGCAAGGAATATCAACACTGTCAGCCAAGACCTATATAATTAGGCAACATGAATAGAAAGCAACGTGAATTTCCGGCCTACAACTGAATTCCCAAATAAAGGCATAACTAAAGTAATGTGAAAATGAAGAAATGCAAAAATTAGGAAAAACAAATAAAAGGAATCAAAATTATGACAAGAAAAAGGCCATAGCATTTTACTTAAGTGTAATCTATCAATACATGGAGAAACAGTTAAAGATTCATCTCATAAGATTAAACAAAGACCATCTTCATATAGGATTATAAAAAGTCAGAGATGAGATCATTTCTGTATGTATTAACTCAAGAATAATACTGCCCTTTAAATAGGTTACAATGGAAATAAGGTAAAGTTCAAAAAATCAGGGATATTTAACCTAAAATATCAAATTCCCAAGGAAAGAATCCTATCAGCTATAAATAAAAAATAGTAAATCAATACTAGCTATAAATACAAAGTACTGAATCAAGGCTAAATCAAAAGCTTGTCTATAAATGTCGATGAGACCAAGCTTGCCTACAAGGAAATCAAGAGTTTGTTCAATTAGTCCTTTTGTGAGAATATCGGCCGGTTGGTGTGACGTAGGCACATACTCTATGCTAATAATATCTCCATCAAGTTTCTCTTTAATAAAATGTCAATCTACCTCCGCATGTTTTGTTCTATTCATGATGGACAGGATTATGAGCAATACTGATGGCTAACTTATTATCACAATAGAGTCGCATAGGTTCTTCAAATTCAATATTCAATTCTAGCATCACTCTCCTTATCCAAATAAATTCACAAACTCCATGAACCATGACTCTATACTAAGCTTCTACGCTACTTTTTACAACTACGGATTGTTTTTTACTACGCTGTCACTAAGTTTCCCCACAATAGAGTACAATATCCAGAAGTTGATCCTCATTCATCAATGGATCCAGCCCAATTAGCATCAGTAAATGCTCTTACTTTTCAGTCATTTGTCTTTGCAAAAAATAGACCTTTTCCAGTTGTTTGTTTTAAATATCTCAATTCTATGTCTGGTCTTGTATGCGAAAGATAAATTTCCAACAAGACATTGATAGTTTCCTTTATCAATGGGTCCTCCCTCGAGTATTTTTTACTATAATACCCAATTCAATCGGAGTTTTAATTGGTTTACATCCCAGCATGTCAGTTTCTTCTAAAAGATCTAAAATATATTTCCTTTTAGAGATAGAAATACCCTTTTTACTCCTTGCAAATTCCATTCCCAAAAAGTATCTCAATGCTCTAAGATCTTTAACTTCAATTTTTTTTGCCATCATTTGTATGATTTTTTCCGTCTCTTCACTATCATTTTCAGTGACAATGATATCATCAACATACATGGTTAGAATGGTTATCTTTTCCTTTCCAGAGTGTTTGACAAACAAGCTATGATCAGATTGTCCCTGAGTGTAACCATACATCTTGATTACCTTCGAGAAACGGTCGAACCAAGCACACGGGGATTTTTTTAAACCATAGAGGGACTTGTTGAGTTTACAAACAGTTTGATTCCCCAAATCTTCTTCAGAACCCTTCAAAACCCGGAGGTTGACACATATAAACCTCCTTTCAAGTTCACCATTTAGGAATGCTTTTTTATATCAAGTTGATGAAGGGGCCAATCTGAATTAGCTGCCAATGAGAGTAGAATTTGGAAGGTATTGAGTTTTGCGATAGGAGTGAAGGTTTCAGTATAATCAATCCTATATGTTTGAGTAAAACATTTGACCACCAGAAGTGCCTTGTCTCTCTCCACAAAACCATAAACCTTATACTTCACTGTGAACACCATTTGCACCCTACAGTACTTTCTTTTTTCTTGTGGCAATTCCACCAAGCTCCATGTATTGTTTTGTTTGAGAGGATACATTTCCTTAAGAACTGCAGCTTTCCATTCAGGAACAGATAATGCCTCCTCAATATACTTAAGAATTATCTCACTAGAAATATGAAAGGTAAAGGCACGAAATGAAGGTGATAGATTTAATAGGAGATAAATTTAGAAATAGGATGTTGAGTACAAAACCTAACACCCTTTTGAGAGCTACTGGTACATCTAGATTAAGATTGGAATTAGGTTTAACTGACTCATTTGGCAAGGGAGGATCTACCATCGGTTTAACTTCTTGACTGTGAATAGGATTCATGATCTTTTTATCTGTTTGAGAGACCTTTCTTCTAGAGTAGACCCATATCTCTTGCTGATAGGCATGGTTGGTTCTCCCCCTGTTTCCAATACAGGTACATGGTCAAGCAGATGAGGTTGAGTAACATTTGGTATACTTCGTTCATTTATTAGAAAGGTAGTCTGAATGGACTCAGGAATAGACATAGTATAAACATCGAGTAGAGGTAAGTTAAGAGTGTCCCATGGACAACAAGCTTTATCCTGTTTTTCCCCTCAAACGAAGTTGGAGAGAAATAAAGAGTATCCTCAAAGAATGTGACATCATAAGTAACATAAATCTTCTTGTTTAGTGGGCAGTAGCAACGATAACCTTTTGAGTTGGTGAGTAGCCAATGAAGATTTTTTTTGAGCTCGGGGATCAAGTTTATTTCTATTTTGGTCATGAATATGGAAAAAGGTTGTGCATCCAAAAGTCCTGAAGGTAAAAGCATTTGATGTGGAGACTTGTGGGTAGGTTTCGATTAGGACAGATAGAGGAGTTTTAAAGTTTATGGTACGGTTAGGTAAGCGGTTTGTGAGATAGGCAGCAGTTAATACGGTATCTCCCATAATTATTTTGGGATATTCATGGTAAACATAAAAGTATGGGTGACTTCCAACAATTGACAATTTTTTTCTTCCACACACTCCATTTTGTTGTGGGGGTGTCAACACACGAAATTTGATGAATCCCATTTTCCAACAGATAATCACCTAGAAAAATATTTTTTCCCATTGTTGGTTCTGAGAGTTCAGATATGAGTTTGAAAACTGGGTTTTGAATCATTTTGTGAAAAATTTTAATTTGACTAGTTTCAGATTTTTCCCAAAGTAGATAAACCCATATATGATCATCAATTAATGTAATGAACAATTTTTTTCCATGAGAAGTGGTATTTTTTATGGACCCCATATGTTACTATTGATTCAAGAGAACGGTGTGGATGACATGTATGGCTTTAGAGAAAATGAGGTAAGAGTGTGTTCGGCAAGTTGGCAAAGTTCACGTTCAAACGGAAAAGAATTTTTATTATTAAATAAAGATGGGAACAAACGTTTCAAATATGAAAAACTAGGATGGCAGTCTATGATGCCATAACATTATTTCCCTATTACTAGAAACAGAAATAGAAGCAACACCAAACACAAGCTTGTCGACTTTTTGGTTGATCACCATCAAAGTGATCAAGACCATAACGAACCCTAGCACAACTAATCGTCTTCCCCGATTAGGGTGAACAAAATGACCAAACCGAACCAGACCAGACCAAACAAAATCAGAACCAAACCAAACCGTGTTGTTCGGTTCGATTCTGCCAAAAAAAATTAATTGTTCTGATTTTTAGAATAGAGAACCATTTGATTTTGGTTTTTAGTTTTGGTTTTGGTTCGATTCTAGTTCTAGAACCAAGAACCAAACTCAATATTTAAATTTTATTATTTATTTTATATATATACAAATTAGTGAATCACAATTCACACCAAAAAAATTTCAAAATTCAAATGGAAACAAGACAAAAAGGCCATGTACTTTCAGTTTCTCAATTCTCAACGTGGAGACCCTAATTCATTTCTCATCTTGTCTTCTTTTCAATTTATACACCGACTCTTATATGGAGACCAACAATTACCGTCTTCCTTCTACCGTCGCGCTCAGCCAACACCGTCGCATGGATTTCCGAAATTGAAGCCTCAACCTTCGATTCTTCTTCCTAAATATTCTTTCTCTTTTTTCTCAATCAATAATGAATTATAACCAAATCAAACCAAACCAGAACCAAATGGTTCGATTCTAGTTTGGTTCCATATCTAAAAAAAATCATTTAGTTCCATTATTAAAAAACCATTGGTGTTCTCTTGGAATTAGAACCAAATAGAATCATGTTCACCCCTATCCTCGATAGTAGTTCCTGAAGTTGACACGATTGAGGCAAGAATTTAGCAACACAGTGATTGTCAAGAGTAATTTTACTAACAGATATCATGTTGCATTTTAAGGCAGGAACATGGAAGACGGATTTAAGAACGAGATTCCGGGACAATTTAAAATTACCAATTCTAGCAACCGACGTTAAAGACTCATCAGCAATTTTAATAGTGGTATAATTGGAACTAGGAACATAAGAGTAAAAAAGGTTAGAGCAACCTATCATATGATTGAAGGCACATGAATCAATGATCCAAGGGTCCTTAGAATGAGTGAAAGAATTTAAGGCTGAATGGGGTATACTAGATTGAGCCACTGAGCATGACCCAGTGGAGCCTGACGAGGGATTAACTTGAGAGAAATTGATGGATGGCTGATTGAGGAGATGACAGAGTAGTTCAACCTGCTCCTTGCTGAATGGAAGAGTAGGACTCAAGTTACAGTTTTATCTTTGTCAGATTGAGTTTGATAGGCACGCACATCCTTCCTTTTTCTAGGTTGCCAATTTGTTGGTTTCCCGTGAATATCCCAACACTTATCTCTAGTGTGCCCATGACAATTACAGTGATCACACCATGGTCACATGTTCATGAGATGATGCTGCCCATTTGAGGACTTTTTTTGACACTAAAGCAGACCCTTCTGGGGCAAATGGAGGCACTGGTGGATCATCAGTTAGCATCACCTTCCGACGGGCTTCTTAACGCCGAACTTCAGCAAATGCATCTTCTGTAGAAGGGAAAGAATCTCGTGCCACCAACGGGCCTCCTACCTCGTCCAGATTTCGATTAAGGCCAGCAAGGAAATCAAAGACCCTCTCCTTTTCACGATTACGCCTCTATTTGAGGCTACACTTAGCACATGCAAAATCATCTTCGAAGAATAAATCCAATTCTTGCCAAAGGTCCAGATGGTTAGAAAAATATTGGTCACAGAATTCGAACCATGTTTCATTTCCTTCAACTTTGAACGAATTTAAAAATCTGAGAAGCATTCCCGAGATCAGAATACATCCGTCAAGCCATATCCCAAACTTCCTTGGCTGTTTTAAACCAGAGATATTGACAGCTTATCTTTTGGTCTATCAAATTAATAAGCCCAACAAGAATAATGGAGTTCTGGCTAGCCATGTCTCGTACGACGAGTCAGTTGGGCTCAGAGTAGGAAGCTCACCGATGATGTAACCCAATTTCCCACGACCACAGATAACTATCCTGACAGATTGTGCTCACTGCAGGTAGTTTTTTCCATCTAGTTTGTGGGTTGTAATATGGAGAGAGGCAGTATCGTTATCGAAAAGAGGGGCAACAGGAGTGAAATTTCTTTCACCTTGGGACTGGCCGGAAGTTGCAGTTCGGCATTATCACGGGGTGATGTGGCTGTCTCGTTTTCAGCCATGAAGTTTTTTTCTTTTAGCCCTTAGGTTCTGATACTATATAAATAGTCAAACATGAGATAATTTCGATATGTATTAACTCAAGAATAATACTACCCTTTAAATAGGTTACAACTGAATAAGGTAAAGTTCAAAAAATCAGGGATATTTATCCTAAAGTATCAAATTCCCAAGGAAAGAATCCTATCAGCTATAAATAAATAATAAGAAATCAATACTAGCTATAAACACAAAGTACTAAATCAATGCTAAATCAAATAAGATAATATATGATTTCGTCCACAAGGATCAAATCTAAAGTTACAATGCTTTATTAGGGAAAATCTAGAAATACAAATTTTGGATCCATATATAGAAAATTTGATGAAGATAAAGTCCACATGCAAAGAGGCAAAGCTCTTGAAACAAATATGATATATTTCTTTTCATATCGACTAAGAATTTATGGAATTGGTTTATTAAAGAATAGGTGCGTTAGACAGTCAAATTGTCTGCACCCATCACTGTCATACTGCCATCTATACAAAGCTCATCAATAAGGGTAAAATGCAGTTAGAAAATAAAATAAATAAAAATTAGCAGAATTCCTTTTAAAAACATATTAAACCCCAAAACTTAGAAGTCAGTTAATAATACTCCAGCTTCATACATCTAGGCCATGAGAAAGAACTGCAATGCTCATCCACCTCACCATGGAACAAAAAATCCCAACATTATAATAACTGTATTAAAATCCCTAAACAAAATGTGGAAGTACAAAATAAGGTTCAGCCTGCCTAATGAGGAAAACATATTGAAGCATATATTAAGTTGAAATTATTTAACATAGGCTGTGAGAAACTTGATTTGAGCTTTTCCTCATAAGGAATGGATTTTATGAAAAGCAAATACAAAAATCAGTATGAAAAGTAACATTTCAGCACCTAAGAGTGCGCATCAACCTTATGTACTTTGCCTTGATCCGGAGACATGGGGAAAAAGTAGTAACCCACTACCGTAGACCCTAACCTTCCAAAAGGAAGACAAAGTGATCAGAAGTCTAAGAACCTAAGAGTATAATCTGGTTGAAGTCGAGGTGTAAGGCAAGCTAAGCTGGGCCACCCAAACTAGCAGACAGCTTCAATTTCTAGCACATTGGTCCAATAGCTAGAATTTATACAGTTCTATTTGTGCATGGGCAAAAAAAAAATCTTTTTGAAAAAAACTCCAATTTTTTTTGTAAATACCATATCTCTCATTTCATTTGTTATCAATTTCTCACTCTCTCAAGCTCACTCTCCAAATTTATTTCACTGTCCATTCAGTTATTTTTGTTCAAGCAAATTACATTGTTTAAAGAAAAATTTCAGAACCTGGAAATCCCAAACAAATCGAACATAACTTGGTACAAATCAATGTTATAGACTTACAGGAACAAGACTGGACAGTCGCCTGGGAAGCGGTCTACAATCCAGTCCGGTTTCATGTACAAGTCCACATATTTTAAAACCACTTAAAACAAGTTTGGATACAGCCAGTATTGCCTAAAACCAGGTGATCCTGAACTGGTTTTACTGGGTCCATTTTCAAAAATGAAGAAAAGGTTATTTATTTATATATTTTTTACCATCGGATTGCTCTCAGATCCATCACAATTCAACCCTTGACCTCATACCTTCTCTGGGTCACTCTTTTAGGCCAGTTTCTAAAACGTTGGTCAAAACCATTAACCACTCAGGAATATCAAAACATGCAGGCGTGCTACATACGGGATACTCTCCACCATCCCTAACCCAACAAATAAAAAATGATAAACAGTAGCAGTAGTAGTAATATTGATCATGAAGGTGACGATGAAAAATGATAATATATTAGAAAAAGAAAATAAAAAAGCAAGTGTTTTGTTTTATTCTCATGCACCGAGAGTAATGACTAACTACATAGTGAATTCCCCCCCAAAAAAAAAAGGTGAATGGCATGAATGAGAAGATAGATGCTTCATCCTTTACATGTCTGATAATCAGAACAATCTCCATCAAGAGAAACAAATATTATTTCTTTCAGCTCGACTTGGGTTTATCGGATATGGCATGCAAGGATTTCTAAATAATAAAATAGTTGTTATGATAAAATGATCATATTTTGTTATAAATAAAAGATTTTCGAATTCCAGAACCCTAAACACCATGAAGCATTTAATTACCTTGAATAGCAACGCACGATGACGAGCCAATCCAATTGTCAAAGAACCAAGAGGCAAAACAATGGTCCCAAGATGTTCCTTCAATTTATAACTGAGATTTCTCCATGATATCAACATGTTATCTGGATCACCAACCGGGCCACCCATGTAATCAGAAACTAAAGTAGCAAGCTTCTGCACCATATTGCTATCAAAGTTTACAGAATCCAACCTTAACTTGACAGCCATCTCTAAAGCTTTCTGTTCAAGGTTTAACAAATTGATGTCAACAGCTTTATTGACAAGAATGGCTTCCCAACTAACATTGTCTGAGACAGGAATCCCTTGCAAATCAACAAGGGAAGGCATTCTTGATGATGTAGACTTGGAAATGCAATATGGATCATAGAATCCATCCAGAATCTTGTCATCATAGATAAGAGCATTGTAATTCTGTGAAGCATTAACAAATCTATAACATGAGCTATTAACAGAAAGAAAATAAAGAGTGTACACACATATCAAAAATTATTTCCATTTTCGGTCAAAGAATAATTCAGAAGTACAAACCATGTAGCAAAATGATCCAATCCCATTTACTAAAAATGTGAAATGGTGCATAATATCTTATTCCACTGGCTACATGGAAATTTTTTTTACATACACAGTTACTTAAAACTAGATCAACACCAGGTCATTCATATAGTCAGAATACCTATGAAGGAATCAGATAAAGAGAAAGAAGGATAAGGTAAAGATTTGCAACAGACTTTCTATGTTCAAGAGACTGTCACTTTGACATATGAATCTCCCATTAGGCACCCTCAAGAGAGACTTAACAAAACTCGACATATTAGATAAATAACTGGTGGTACAAAAATACTCGGATTTGGTCATATCATCCTTTGTCATCCAATTTATCCAACTATCATCAGTACACAATCTTGTTCTGCCTGAGTTCTTAAACTTCATTCAAATAAATTTTTATGGATTGGATAACTGAACCTATTGTGCTAATCTGAGAAGAAATGCAGTTGCTTTAATAACCTAGAACGACCAGATATGCATCTCTTGGAATTAACTGATCTGAACCTCCCATTGGGTAAACTGACATGAGATCTTTTTTTAGAAATATTAATCTGAACTAGACAACTGAAGTGGCTAACCAAAAGATGCATCCTGGTCATATTTTCCCTATCCATTCAATTTATCCAAATTCCATCAATTATTAACTTTCTTCACCCCCACTTGGTTGTATGTTATCTTGACATAATCTTTCCACCATTGTCATTTCCGGTGCAAGACAAATTAGTAAGACATCAAGTATCTCCAGCTGCAGAACTTATCCTTGCTTCTAATGGCTGTATATTATTGGAGACATAAGCACATTATTATACATGCCTTTCTCAGCGTCTCTGTTTTTTCCCCCTTCTGCAGTTAGTACGCCAATATCATTTTCCATTTTACAATGATTTAAATTCCTACCCCTCTTAATCCATCTTACCTATCGTGGTTAAGGACTTTGAAAACTCAAAATTCAAGCAACAAATTTGGAAAGAAATTAATGGAACAGTATAGCAATTGCAGACACCGATTACATGGTCGTTGATAGCCCTACTTCTTACAGACCATTTTTAAGATGTAGTAGTCTGGTGTCATTTGATGTCTCAGAGGCATTTCCTTATCCAGGACACCGATTCCAATAGCAATACTTAATTGCAGTCAAGCATCACCAGAGCACAAAACCCTACAAATTTTTATCAACTAAATGTCGACACAACCAAGTACTATTGTAACTTGGATTAAGCTATTTGTACATTAAAAATGTACATCTTTCTTGACATTGTGTGAGGTGTCAAAATCGAGACCACTGATTAATATAAGTGTTGTTAAAATCAATGGAAAAAATGTGTGTCTTGCCACACCATGTCAACAAAACTATCGAGGAAACTGTAATTGTAGCAGAATTGTTGTAACTTATGTACCATGTCCTACAATTTCATATCATAAACTAAGCGGATGAAATATAACATTGACAAACATTAGATACGAAAACTTACCCAATACCGGTATGCGACAACTTCAGCAGGAGTCTCCTTAGGAGTACAAGAGCCTAAACTGATCTGCTTTACGGCTTCAATTTGAACCGCCTCGGGATCCTCCCTTGCACTCAACTCCAAAGCCAACTGTATTTGATACTCCTCTTCAACGTCAGGATCCCTCGAGTTGCTCGATTCCGAGTCATGTTTTACTGCATCCAGAGCAGCATCCAAGCTACTACTACCCAGAGAATCAGAAGGTTCCATTCTATGTCCTCTTTCCACATTTGAAGAGGAAGGGGGACTAGAACTATGCCTATTTGTGACAGAATTTAACCATCCTGATATAGCTGAAAAGGGTTTATTATGCTCAGACCTGGAATGTGAAAGCCTTTCATTTGGTGAACCACCACCCAACTTATTGCTCTTTGATGAAATAGACCCTTCTGAATCTTCAGACTGATTCGATCCTATATGAAGTTTCTTCAAGAAATTTTTCATAATTTTTCAACAAGCTACAATAGTCAATGCTAAAGAACGAAAAATCCGGCCATAAATCTTTCCATTGTCTCACTCCGAGCATTAATCACAATCACAAATCACAGTTCACAACAAAAAGTAGTTCAAAATCAACCTCACCCAATAAAACCCTCAAATAAACATCCAAAACCTCCAAAAAAAAAAAAAAAAAAAAAAACTCAATCTTTAATACAACCCAACAAACAAGATTGCTAGTTTATTGACTTAACAATTAAAGAATTAACATAAAATACATTAAAAACTATCTACAGCTAGATAAAGATTGATCTTGCAAGGTATATTCAACTTCAACTATATATATATTATATATATAATAAAAGAGACGGACAGAGAGGAAAGGGTCAAATCAATGAGTGCATACATGGGATTGGGGGTGGAGAGAGAGAGAGAGTTGGTATCTGTGTGTACTGGGATAGGGAGGAATTAACAAATTTGATAAAAGAGAGAGAAAACATACAGAGGGCAAATTTGGGAAAAATAAAAAGCAGCAATAGAGACAGCAAAGACCAAGTGGTAGTCGGACGATGACCCACTTGATACTCCACGACTCTCCGAGGACCAAATTTTAGAGGTCCAAGAAAAAAAAATATACACACAAATATGTGTATATACTTTGTCCCCATTTGGATTCCATTAAACTTGGACTTTAGAAGAAAATATGTTTTAAAATAGTATAATTTTATTGGGACAATTACAGTAATGATCCCAAACCTTTCACCTTCTTACAGACTTTACCTTAATTTTCATTTTGTGTCACCCACAATTTCAAACACTTCAAAAATTAGCACTTGGAGGCAAAATGGATGGTTTCGATTAATTTGACCGTTAGTTGACCCAAAAAATAAGAATTTGACCAATTTTGATCAAATTGAAAATGATAAAATGGTAAAATTATTTTTTTTATTGATACAAACACAATTATGGTAATTAAATCAAAAATAAAAAATCTGCACCCACTCCCCCAAATCCCGAGTTAATTGTTTCAACAAACACCGAACTTTGGACAATGTCATGTTTCACTCACTGTACTTTAACTTGCACTCAATTACTCACTGAACTTTATACCGTTGCATTCCATTACTCACCAAGTAACTCCCGTCATTAACCACTGTACCTGTGGAGGACGGATTTTTACAGCTGGCAGTTAAATGTCATGTCATTTATATCAATTGAGGTCGTGAGTTGAAACCCTTATGTCAAATGCACGACCTCCATCGACCATGGCAGAAACACCTCCAAAATCTGGAATCGCCTTGAACCTTAACCCCCAATTTGAATTTTATCCACAATCAACGGACCTCGAAGCGTGATTGTTGAAACCGTAGACATGGATAGAACACCTCAATTTGCTGACACTCGGATTGAAATGGGTTCCAATTTTCGAAGTACATTTCATTTTTCTTACAAGTTATGACCTTTTCAACGAGATATCTCAGTTTGCTGCCATTCAAATTGAATGGAAGCAGACACCGGAAAGCCATGAGTTCAAGGCAGATCTTTCAGGGCTAAAGAAAGAAGAAGTGAAGGTTTAAGTTGAGGAAGGTAACATACTGTAGATTGGTGGAGAGAGGAGCAGGGAGAAAGAGGAGAAGAATGATACGTGGCACTGTATGGAGGGAGTTCCAGAAAATTCCTGAGCTGATTTAGGCTGCTGAAGATGCCAAAATGGATCAGATTAAGGTCAACATGGAGGATGTGTGTTAACTTAACTGCCCCCAAAGATGAGGTGAAGAAATATGATGTCAAAGCCATAGAGATTTCTGGGTGAAGAAGACTCATGTCCCCAAGTAATTGTTGTGAAGTCATATGTATTTTGTATGTGTGCATGTGAACTGGGATGTTATGTTTTGTGTTACCTGATTTTTTTTAATAGTTTGGGTTATGGAGTGTGTTGATCGATGTCGAGGGATCGTGTTATGTTAAATAAAACTTGTTCTATTTGATCGAGGTCTGATGAAATTATAAGTGATTACAATGTTGTTGCTACCTCTTGTTTTATACCCACGCACCTGTAATGATTCAGTTAAATAGCCAACATTTAACATTACACATGCATCAAAATGTCAGTGCTGGAACTAGGAGAAAATCGCATGGAGTATTATTTGATTTATTAGACTAGCACAACAGATTAAAAATGCCAAGTTGCAAAAGAATTATGGTCTTGTATTTGATTACCCATATTCTTGGCAATCATGGAAAGAGAAGTTGTGATTAATGAAGAAGTAAGATAAACTCCCTGACAATACAATTTTATCATCACTTCAACTGGTGATTACAAAGTAAGTTTGCAATGAAGGAGAATTATGCTAAAATTGCTAATTTGTTTCGATGCTTAGAAAATACTATCTGTGTTCAGCTGAGATGAGCAAAAGTAAGATAGATTTAGAAACATTCATAGCTACTTCTCAAATTCTAACAATAATTGAAAAATAGAATTTTGGATAAACAAATTGAGATAGCATTTGGCATTCAGTTCACTTAATTGATTTATTACACAAGACAGACAGATTTTTGTTTCCTTATTAAACAAGAACTATACAAAAAAACATTCATAGAAATTGTTCAATGTCCTAACCGAACCGAACCGAACCGAGCAAAATCAATCTCCATCACCACCTCCACCCATCACCTTCTTCCCCAACCATTCTTCCTTTTTCTCCATTTTCTGCCACCAAATCAAACTCATCTTCTTCGAACAATTTTCAGATCTCAAACTTCAAAATTGCTCTAAAAGTTGAGGAATGCACCACATGTGATGGCTGTGGGCCTCCCACTAGCTGCACCAATTATGCGATTAGGTGTTGTTATTGGCTCTGAACCTTGTCCAGCAAAACTCCGAGGCTCTTCTTGGTTCACCACCAAATATACAATACACGCAATATCTGAACAACGAAGTAACATCAACTACTGGAGAAGTGAATATGAATAACATGCAGATGCTGGATTTAGTCGGTGCCCATCCTTTGGTGAAGGTGGAGTGCACTGCTGAAAAATGACTTGTACCATCCAACTACAAAAGACTCTCACGTCAAATAAAGAGACTGCGGAGGTGCAATTCTATTTTCATTTGAAAAATCTCCAACAAATAGCAGGATTCAAATGTATTGGGAATAGTGCAAAGAAATTTAACTCTACACGCAAATTCGAAATGAGAAATTTAGGACCCATTTGATTATTAGAAGTGGTTGGAGACCTGTATTGAAGTGGCGACGGTGGACGGTGTAGTAGTGACGACGGTGGCTAGGCGATGCAACAGTGAATGGATTCTGCTGGTTTTTCATTTTGGGGGTGAGATAGGGGTGGAGAAGATGAAGTTGGTCCTTTTTTCTTTTTTTTTTGGTTTTATTTTATTTTATATTTAATTGTTTTATCATAGAAAATATAAGTTTACTATTTAATTTGCCAATTTGAGTCAAAATTCAAATTTCAACATTGACTAATGGAATTTTGAACAGAATCTGTCTAATGGACTGTGGATGCCATTAAAAAAAATGGTTTGAGACCACGGCCACAGAAATGAAAGGTTAAGGTATATTTTGCAATAAAATGAAAGGTTTGCGACCTACGTTACAATTTTTCCAAGATAATTTGCGATTAAAAATAAATTTTCAAAAAAAATCATTTTTTAAAAAAATGTAGCCGAATCAAGAGCTATGTATAGTGGGAAAGGAAATTAACAAGTTGCATGTTTATCTCTCACATAGTGATTCATAACTGGCTGTTTAAATCAATACTCCAAATTACGATGTCAGCAGTGGACTATTTTCCTTTTTATTTTGTTCTTTTTCGATTGGTAGGTTCATACGTATCTTGTATACATTTTTTTATTATGTTTGACAAGAAAAATAGTTTGTTTATTGTTGAATCAAGAAGTACACTTCGTGAACTTTGTTCTTTGAGTAATATTATTTAGCCTTACTGAGTTTATAATCACAGTCTAGAATGTGTTAATGTGACATTAAATTATAGGTGAAATTAAATAAGTCATTTAATTTCACCTTTCATTTAATCTATCATCTAGTGTCATCTAAACTGTGATTGCAATCCCAGTAGGGCTACATAATATTATTCTGTTCTTTGTTTGCAAGGTATAAATGATATGATCTGGCACATGCCATAATTAGAAGAAACTTTTCTTTTTTCATAAAGTATTTTATTTTGGCTAGAATTCTTATTTTTGACAAGTTTGTTATTTTAGGGTTCTTTGATATGGTATTTTCCATATTTCTTAGGGTTTATTGTTTTAGTATAAATAGGATTTATATTTTTCATTGTAAAAAAGAACCTTTTGATATGAATTAAAATGAAACTTTTGTTTTTTTCCTTTGTTCTTCCATGAACAATTTTTATCGAACTTATCAAAAGATGAGTAATCTTTCTGGCGTTCAAAATATCGGGTCGTGGGTTCTTCAATTTGTGAGCAAGGGGTTCATTGCATCATCGTTATCTTTGAGTTACTTGTTTCATCTTGTTGGGTTCAAAATCTAAAATTATCCGGGTGAGATTTTGAGATTTTGTGATCAAGAGGTCGCTAGTTTAATATACTTTTGGTTGCTTGATTCAACGTTTAGAGGTTAAATCCTAAATCTTGGTCGTATTTGGGCGTTCTTAGGATCCGGTTCATTCTCCTGTGGATTCGATAGCATTCGTGCTAACCGGGTTCGCGTCAATAAATGTTACAAAGGAAGAACCAAGTCTAAAAGGCTCAAACTACTCCCCATCTAGACTGGCTAGAAAATCGTTATTGAAGCAAACGTTGGCAAGTGATTAAAATGTGATGTTATAATAAAATCATTTACGAGCTAGTCAATAAAAGATCGTCACCTATCATTTCTCTTAGAATAACCTAACTACCCCAAAGCCAGAGAAAAATAAATAAATATTCTCGCATAAGGGAAGAAGAGTATGCAAATTAAAATATATTCCTCCCAAATAGACATTTCTCTTGTTGCTCCGATTTGATTATCAAAACTAATGAATTTAGGAGGTGAAAATCCTGGTTAGATGAGGGAAATTTATTGATCTAATTACTATCGTCAACGCTTATAATGCTTCTCTGTCTATTTTTATTATTTTGTTTCTTAGAAATGAATAATAATCTATAAGCGAATAGTATTATGGATCTTACGAAATGTATTATTAGAATATTTGACTCTTAAAAGTACAATTTAAGGAGGAAAATAAATCCCATAAAAAATATAAATGTCATATTTGCAGTTTCGAACTTAATGTGACAATTCTTTTGACACATCTGCAACTTACACCTTGACGCCTTTCTATTTTACTAAGAATATGTGATGAGCCAAAGTTTTAAAAATATTTTGATGAGACAATCAAGAAAACAACAAATTTTGAATAATATATTGCAACTCAATATTAGAGCAGCCCTCTTATAAATTAAGAGCCCGTTTGGTAGAGATTTTAATTGAATTTTAATTGAAAAAATAGTCGTTAGTAGGTCTCATGTATGAAATGAAATTCAAACATAACAGCTATATTTTCAATTAAAAAATCTCTACGAAACAGGCTCTAATTCACAACAAAAATGACGAAATGAGAAGACCATATTTAAATAGAAGGCTCATTTCTAGGAGTTGTCAAACTTGGAAAAAAACAATAAAAGGACATCAATTTTAAAGGGTAAATTCTAACAATTATTTCTAAAATTCTAGCCCTTGTTTGATTTTGTTAAAAAAATTCGTAATTTTAGTATATTTTCATCAAAGTTATGAAATATGTACTTGAGCTATTGATAAGAACTGTAAGTCTTATTAAGGTCCCGTTTGGTACCTATTTTTCTCCATAAAAATGAAAAGTATTATCGTTATCAATCACATTCAACCACCACTCTTTACTATATATCTCTTGTGTGAAGCTCATAAAAACTATATTTTTCATTCTCATTCTACAAAAAATAAGAATCAAACGGAACCTAAATCTATAATTGAAAATAAATTCATTTAAAAAAAAAAAAATAGGATCAAACAGAAATTCGGTCAATCATCAAGAACCTATTTTGTAAGTGAATACATACTTGGAGAAATTGTAACCACGGTACCAAATCTTTTGTTTATTAACAGACTTGATCCAAACCATTCATTTATGCCGTCCACGGTACCAAACTTTTAAAAATTCTCATCTGGAGTCCAAATGAATGATTTTCGTTAGTTTAACCGTTAAATGATCAAAATAATTAAATTTGACTTATTTGGACGAAATTAAAAGTGGTGACATTGTGAATTTACGTTTTCCCCCAAAAAAATAATTATAATAATTAAATAAATAAATAAATAAAAACCACACCCACCCTCATCTCCTTCCCCCCCCCCCCCCCCCCCCCCCCCCCCCCCCCCCCCCCTTTTCACTAAAAAACCAAAACCATCATCACTCAGCTGCTGACTGCCACCGCCACTTCCTCAACCTCCAACTCTAACATCATATCAAAACTAGTAGCTCCTTCAAGCAACGTCACCACACCCACCTGCCACTGTCGACTACCACCGCCTCAACCTCCGGACTTTTATCACGAAGAGGAACTGGCAATAGTGCTCCCCTTTGAGCCCTTTGTGTTCAACTTTAGGGCTAATTATTATCCCAAACGAACATTCACGCCACCACCAACATCCAACTGCCACCTCCACCATCACCTTTTCTCACCATCAACACCTTCATTCAACACCACTACCACTCACACCACAACAATGGCAAAATCTCAAAAATAAATTTGATTTAAAAATCAATTTCACATTTTAGATCTGAAACACAAATATGACAACTCAAAACTGAAAAATATGGCTTTGGTGAAGGGAAGACGATGGTGACAGTCAGCCTAGGTGGCGACGATGGTCGACGACCCTGGCTGCGGTTATAGTCGGCGACCTGGGTTCGATGGCAGCGATTTTGAGACAAATGAATGGGGTTGTATGGAGATGGGCAAGAAAGAAATGGTTAGGGTAGGTAAATTTGTTTTTTTTTTAAATCTTTTTTTATTATTCAATTATTTTAATTTATATTAAAAAAATGTAAATTTACCCATTTACCCTCTAACACATTAGTCAACATTTGGTTAGACCATGGACTTTTAGTCAACTAATGGTCAAATTAACGGAAACAATCCATTTGGACTTTAGTTGAAATTTTTTTAAAGATTTGGTACTGTTGGTGGTGATAAGAGTGTAAAATATCATATTTTCCCTTTCTTATTGGTGTATTCTTGTGATTATTTGATGTCAAGAAGCGCTCATTATCTTTATATCTTGCTTTAGGTGGCAATAAGTGAAAAGGGATCAAAGTGAAAGAAAACAAAAGTTCATGGACCAAACTGCAAAAAATTAAAAGTTGTGTCAAACCTCACGATGAAGATTTGAGAGTGCTACGGGTCAATTGGATGAATAAAAATGTCAAAAAGATGAAATATAGTCGAAATATTACTACATATCAACAGGCGAAAAAGTTATGCTTCAAATTTGTACTCTATTTAAGACTCATTTTTTATGTGGCAAACGATAGAATTGGAAAATTATATCTGAAGTCAAGTTGTATATGTTTGAGTTATCTTTCCAATGCATGTTAAATCACCTCAATCGGACATCAGAAGAGAAGTTATGATCAAATACTGAAAGTTGTCAGTCGAATTTTTTTTCAATTATGCGGTCGCATAGTTAAAATCATATGCAGTCGCATAGCCTATTATAGAGCCGTGGAAGGCTGGATTTAATTGTTCTGTGCGACCTCGAACCACATAACTATGTGGGCGCATAGTACATTCCCGAAGCGCGAATCTCAGGTTTCCTAAATTGAATCAAACACCTATGGAAACATGTCTTCACACGACTTTTAAGCACTAGATCGTCCCAGAACACCAAAACGCGCCTCCATACAACTTTTCTCTCATCTTTGGCTCAAGAATCATCATGAGGAACTAAAGAATTTGGTGAAGCAAAGAAGGAACTCATTGGATTCAGGAAATTCACGTCAATTAATTTATGTAATGTGACTTTTCATTGCCAAACTATTCTAGGATTTGGATTTTCTTCTCATGAATTTATTTTGAAATCGGCTTAACTTTTACTAGATTTTTCATAGATCCAGTCATACTTTTTCTATCGAATAATTAAATTATTTGTTGAGTTTCAATTTCAATTAACTTTATTGGTGGATTATTTACTGCCTTATACTTGATGTATGTGGTTGATTTATGATTTTATTTCAATAAATAATTGTGCAAATGTGTTATAGGGAAATTAGATTCTAGAACTACAATTGAAATGAAATCGATCTTTATTGTTAAATCTTCCGATTATAGTGTTGGGATGAAGGCCTCTAATTGAGTTATAAAAATAAATAATTGGTGTTGATTGATCCGATCCACTTGAAGGAATTTTGAAGCTTCACTATCTCTATTAATTGATTTTTATTTCGTAACTACAAATTCATTTCATACAATTCGTGAGAACAAATCATCTTTTGACTCTTTGAGTGATTTTTCCATCTCCCTGTGGAATCGACACCCCAAAATTGTACTACAATTATCGCGTTATTCTTTGGGCGTAATCAAATTTTGGCGCCGTTGTCGAGGAGACAGTACAAGTAACTAAAGAGATTGACTGAAAAACGGTGACATCGTTCCTTTACTTTTGATTTTAGTTAATTTAATTTTCTTATTTTCTTGTTTTTACACTTTTTTTTTTGTGTTTTATGACAGGGATCGAGGTGAGCAAGGAAGCTCTACTGAAGGATTTTTTCCAGTGTTTGAAAATCTCTATAACCTTATCTTTGACATTGCATATATTACCATGAACACTACACTACACTACACAACGCCAGGAGCGATGGTGAGCCCGGAGATGCACCTTTCAGAACTCTTCAAGATTATCTTCATCTCACACGCACATCTACACCATCATGTGTTATGATTCCCTCTAATCTGCCACGTATGGAGCTTAAACCAGGAATATTCAACTTCTTCCCACTTTTCATAGGCTTGGAAATGAAAACTCATATGTGCACATTGGGGAATTTGAGAAGGTGATTGCAACATTCCACACTCAACATGGTCGACGAACGCAGTGAGGCTTATATTTTTCTCATTTTCACTTAAAGAAAGATCAAAAGCCTGTCTGTATTCGTTGAGACCACGTTCGATTGGGACTTGGGCTGAAATGACTTAAACATTTTTCAACAAATACTTCCCCCGCCAAAAGACTAGCGCCCTTAAGAAGAAAATTTCTTTATTTACTCAAAAGGATAGTGAAACCTTATACCAAGTTTGAGATAGATATAAAGAACTGCAAGCCCTTTGCCCCAATCATGGTTATGAGAGTTGACATATTGTAAGTTATTTTTATGAGAGATTGCTACCTAAGGAGCGTCAATTTGTTGAAATGATGTGTAATGGTGAGTTCCTGCAAAAAGATCTGGATGAGGCCATAGAATACCCAGATAAGCTAGCAGAAAAAGCTCACACTTGGACAGGACCTAGTGCTACTGAGAGTACCAATAGGTCACGACCTATAGGGAACCAAAATGGTGGTGAAATTTACCATCTCAAGGAAGAGGACAATCTAAAAGCTAAGGTTGAGACACTCACTAGAGAGTTAGAATGTTAAAGGCTAGGGATCTTAAGCCAACACATGTAGCCAATCTTGTAGAGTCACATTTGAAGATACCTTTGACCACCTGCCAATCAGGGATAATTTTCCCGATGAGCATTTATTTTCTATTACTTCTCTACCATAGTTTGCTCATATTGTAAACTACCTAGCTGCAGGTGAAATCCCAAAAGAGTGGAGCGCACAAGATAGGAGAAAGTTTATGGTTGAGGTATGTAATTTTTATTGGGATGATCCATGCTTGTTTAAATACTTTCCCAATCAGATTTTGAGACGTTGTGTCCCTAATGAGAAGATATCTAGCGCACTCAATTTCTGTCATTCCTAATCATGTGGAGGCCACTTTTTCATGAAAAAGACCGCTGCAAACATTTTGTAATGTGGTTTTTATTGGTCTACTTTATTTAAAGACACTAATGACTATTTTCGATCTTGTGAGAGGTTCCAAAACCTTGGTGCTGTGTCCCGTCGTAATATGATGCCTTTAAACCTCATTTTGGTAATTGTGGTGTTTGATTGTTGGAGAATTGATTTTATGGGACCATTTCCACCTTCTTTTGGTTATTTGTATATCATTGTAGCAGTAGATTATGCGTCAAAATGAGGCAGCGACTTGTAGGGCTAATGACAATAAAATGGTTGTTAAATTTCTGAAAGAAAATGTTTTATCTCGATTTGGTATGCTATGTGTTATTATTAATGATAGAGGCACACACTTTTGTAATCGTTCATTTGAAGCATTAATGAAGAAATATGAGGTTATTCATAAAATTTCTACTGCTTATCATCCTCAAACTAGTGGACAGATAGAATTGGCTAATAGGGAGATTAAACAAATCTAAGAGAAAACAGTGATCCCTAATCTTAAAGATTGGTCCTTAATACTAAGTGATGCACTTTGGGCTTACAATTTTGTTAGAAAACTACCTTTTCCCCTAAACCATTCATCCAAGGCGGGTACTTTGACATGGCTAACATCCATTCAAAATCAATATTTTGAAAATCTTTTAAAATCTCTATCTGTACTGCCGAGGAATCATGAGAAACTTAATGAAATCATTTTATGAAAGCTTTGTTGAACACAACAAACTTCATCTTAATATTCATAAATTGAAATCGTACATGTTACAAACTATATTTACATACCTTTGGTACTTACCTTATGAAGTTTAGAACTCCATAAATGATTACCTTATTACAAGCTTTGCTATTTTCTGACTATATAATATATTTCTGAATATAAGTGGTGTATACAGATTACAAAGAGATTTTATGATATTCTAAGTATTATGAGCTAATTCCCAGATTCGATGCCTTCCTTCTTCCTCTTGCTCCCCTTTTATAGAAGCATTTGAGAATCTTATCTTGACAGATGTATTCCAACTAAAATGCCTTATCTCTACCGATTTTTCCACTATCTTTTGTTGGGGGGCCTTCTCTTTTTGAATTTGTCCTCCATCTTTAACCGCAAGTGGGTGAGTGGTTACAATCATAGAGACTTTTCTTTGTACTATCTTCTGTCTTCTAGTGACCACAATTTTTCTTTAATAAATTTCTTTATTAAAGTAGTGATAAATGGTCACTTTCTTTTATCTCCATTATTTTTCCATCTTCGAATCAAAGAATTCTGCGCGGAATTCTTCACTGTTGAGGGATACTTGACTCATATCTTCAACTACGCAGTACTCACAGTGGTGGTCGTTGTAGTCCCAAAGTATCTTGCACAGTTCCTTTCTCATATCTTCTGATCCATTTACTTGGTTTGATATTATATTGGATAGTAAATGGTCAAGATAACATATATCTTCTTCCTTTGTAGTAATCCTTGCATTGGAATAGATAATATGGTCGTCAAATGGATAAATCCATATTTTTTTCTTTCCCAGTAATAATTTGAGTTACATGTTCAAATATTTCTTTATATCTCTTTACTCTTCTATATGCCATCATATTTATAATAATCTTGATAACCATTTTTAACAACCGTTTGATTGGTTGGTAAAAAATGTTGGTTAGTAAGTCCCAGTTTAATAACATGGAATGATGGATGCATAAATTCAAGGGCAAAATCCCGTTCCATGGTTGCTGAGTAGAATATGATATATATATATTCGTGCTTTTGACGATTTCAGTATATCTTTTTACAGTTTTCCTGACGTTGGCTGGTAGCTGTGCTATTTTTCTAAGATCTTTGCTTGAATATATACAAAGTATATTTCCTATCTCGAAACAATTTCATATCCAGTTGGCTGGTTTTCCTTGATAAAAATTTATCTTGTTGTATTTTTCATAGTGGAGAATTTTCATCCACATTCCTCATGACATATTTTGACAATATCCTTTGAATGTATATTTTTAATAGTTAGCTTAGGCAGAGTTTGGCTCTATGAAGGGCTATCTATGCCAATTTTGATATCTTGAATATCTTTCTTACCAGTAATAGGTTTGAGTATTCCCTGTGAAGGGGTTCCTATTACCTTTTTGTCTTTCCCTTTATCCTCGGGAAGAGCGCTAGTATTTACTAGTCCCTGTGAAGGGATACTAGACTTGGTACGAATTTCTTCTGCCTCAAGGGCTATATTTGTTTTCCCTTGAAGGCTATCTTGTATATTTTGGATTTATGTTTCCAAATAGAAAACTTTTATCTCAAGTATCTGCTCTTGAGCTTTCAATTGTTCTAGCTACATTCCTGCTGAGATAATCAGGAAGAAAGTTAGCTTTACCTTTTATATATTTAATATCAAATTTGAAATAAGAAAACCAAATTTAAATTCTAATAATATATCTATTAGCAACAGATGGATCAACATTATTTTTCAAAAAGACTTTAACTTGAGTATTATCAGTCCTTATTAAGAACTTCTTTGGTAATAAGTAATCTTCATATTTTTGGACTCCTCGCTTCACAGCAATGAGTTCTTTCTTGTTCGTCTCATATCTGGTTTCAACTTCTTTGAATGTTCCTGATGTATAACCTGCACTTATTTCAGGACAAGAATAATTCTTTTCACATTTATATTCTATATGATTCTTTTTTATCTTTAATACTGCACCCCAATAATTATCTGAAACATCAGTTTTAAGGATAAAAAAGTCTTCTTCTTGTGGAATTGCAAATTTAGGCAAAACTTTCAATTCTTCTTTACCTTTCTTATATTTTCACAATCTTGTTCTTCACAAGACCATATTACATTTTTTTTTTTAATCTGGGAAGAAAATAGTTTTTTAGTTTGGCACAATTTTCAATGAATCCTTCAACATAATTTAATATACCAAGGAAGTTTTGTAACTATTTTTTATCTTTGATTTCTTCAAAAAATTCTTGAAGTTTTTCTCCACTATGAGATTGTAGTTGCAATTCTCCTTCTTTTATAAATAATTCCAAAAATTCTATTTCTGTTTTAGTTATTTCAGCTTTCTTTTGAAAATGTGTAATACCATGTTTTTTTTTCATAATATAACAAAATTTCTCAAGATGTTCTATATGTTCATTTATATTATTTGAATGAATAAGTAAATCATCTATATAAACAATATAGAAATGAGAGATGTGTTTAATTACATCATCCATTCTTCTTTGAAATATTTGTGGTGCATTTTTCAACCCAAATGACATTACATTCCATTTATATTGTTCTAAAGGACTGGGGGTACTAAACGCAGTTAGTGGTTTACTTTCTTCTATAAGTACGATTTTCCAAAAACCTAACTTACAAGTGAATTTTGAAAATATCTTTTTATTCTGTACTTATTTAATAAGGGTATCCTTATTAGGCAAGTAATATCCATCAATTTTTGTAGTTTCATTTAATTTCTTATAATTTATCACCATCCTGACTTTTCCTCTTTTTATCTCACTATGTTTTCTAATCATGAAGGCTGGACTGCTATGTGAGCTTTTACTAGGCCTAATCAATTTGGCTTCTAGTAATTCTTTTATTTGATCCTTAAATTCCTTTTGGTCTTCTACACTATATTTCATTAGTTTGACACTTACTATAGTATCTGGATTAATTAGTTCTATTTTTGCCTTTACCTTATCTGTATTCCATTTTTCTAATGGATTTTCAGAATAAGTTTCAGAAATTTCTTTCTTCAATTTTTCAAACCTATTTTCTGTTGTCATTTTTAAAACTGTAATTGGTTTAAATTTTTCTGTACTCCAACATCCACCACGCTGGGTTGTGGAACTCTGGTGATTAATTTATCTATATGCTATACTAACATCTTTAATTATTTTTGATGTAAATATTTTGTGTGCACAAGGAGTTAAGAACATATATTTGTCAATATATTGTGTAAATGGAGCATATTTTAATAGAAAATTTTGTCCTAATAAAATATCACATCCAATTGTGGTTGACATATATATTGTATCAACAAATACTTCTCTAAAGAATATTAGAAAATGTACTTGTGTAGAATATTTGCTATATATTACCTTGTTTCCACCTGTTGTTGTAGCAGTGACAACCTTCTTTGAATTATATTTTCAGTATTCAGATAGTAGTGCATTTGGTAAGCATAAGCTTATGGTGCTTCCTGTATCTAAATAAGCATTAAATTTAATTCTACAGTATCCTTTTATATTGAGTGTAACTTCAATATATAGGCTCATGGGATTAGTACTAATTACTTTTTCCATGATAACAATGATTTCATATTTTCATCTATTTTTGATATGATAATTGGATTATTTCAATTGTTATTTTTAAATATCCTTGACAGAGTTTGTAAGAATTAAATTGTTCAATGAAGTTCATCCCTAATAGTATATGTGAACGTTCGACTCCATATAATTCATCTTTATATAAAGTTATTTCTTTAATATATTCTTTCTGATCCTCTTCTATAAATATAAGAGGGAATTTCACATATTTTCTTATTTCAAGATTATTTCCCAAATAATCTTTGAATATATAAGGTTCTGGTAATTCAAAGTCTATTAAATGACTAACAAATTTAGCATTTACATGACTTTTATTTGCTCCAGTATCTATCAGGACAAGAAGATTTTTCTTGTATCCTTCTTGATTTATATATCTTGTTCTGATATAATATTGTGAACTTGATGATCCAACAATACTTAGTTTCTTAAGTTGGCTTATCCTAGAGTCTTGTCTGGAGGGTAATCTTGCAATAAGATTTTCTCCTTCTAAACTCACACTATTTATTCTTATTAATTTTCCATCAGAATTAATTTCTCTTGCTTGTTTGTGAAAATCAAGCATTATTTGTTCTGGTATAGTAACTTCATGTTCTTGGTATTTCCTAGGAGGTATATATTCAGTTAGTTCTTCAAAGTCTTTATGTATGATAATATTATCAATTATTTTTCTTAGGTTATTGTGATGGCTAGTATTAAAAGCAAAAATTGATTTTATGCTAATACTAATAGCCTTACTTTTCCTTAACATTTTCAGGTTTCCAATTCTATAATATAGATTGAAACTTTGGTCAATATTTTCATCATTTAGTGATTTTGCATAGTTTGATTTTACTGTAAATATTATCTTCTAATAGACTAAGTTTCCTACAACAGTTCCTAATAGAGCATCTATAGGATCTTGTAAGATTCTATTGTCCATACAATATATTTCTATTGGTATATTCATACATTCTCTAAAAAATCCTTTTACTATTATTTGGACTCCTTCTATTTCAATACATTTTAACTTATTTCTTATATTTTCTGAAATTTTGGATAATTTTTGTTTTACCCATTCTTTTATAATTATATGAATTTTTGTCTTTCCTCTAGTATCTTCTATATTGATAGACATTTCCTTGTAATTCATACTTTCAATTGTTTTATTTACTCTTGACATATTCCTAAGAATCCTTGATGGAATACATCTTTATCTTGTAAATCGAATATTTTCTTAGTTATTCCTTTGTATCTTTTAATATTAAAGGTAGTTTCTTGGCTTATACCTTCTATTGAATCTTCAACTTCTTTAGTTGATTTATTTCTATTTCTTGATCTGCTTGTTGTATCTCTTGATTCATATATACCATTATTTCAGAATCTTCTTCTGATGATGATGTATCTAATTCATAAATGTTACTGCATTTACTACTTAAATTTTCAAAGTATTCAATTGGTTATATATCGCTATCATCTTGGAATTCTTCATAAATTCTAAGAGTTTTTATATTTTGTTTATCTTTCTTTTTCGGGCATTGAGGGGCAATATGTCTTTCTTCATTGCAGATGAAACATCTACATTTCTTATTTTTTTTATTTAAGTTTTTTGTTTCAATCTTTTTTCTTGAAATATTTTTTATGTGGTTTAAAATTTCTTTTCGTAAACTTCTTATAGTTTTTGAACATTCTTTTATATTTCTTATATATGACTTATATTTTTTCTCATGACATTCAAATTGCTCAATTTGGCCTAAATCTTTGTAGCAACACAAAGAATTTTTTCTTATCTTATATGATTTCTTACTTTTTAAAGCTTCTTTGCACCAGATGCCTATCATTCTTCTTGTAAATTCAATCCTACTTCCAAAACTATAGATATCTTTATACCTTTTTCTTCACCAATATGTAATTTTTTTTCATATTCTTCTAATAACTTCATTCCCTATGGGAATGGTAACTTTGTAAAATAAGATCTTAACATAGGTTTATTTTCTTGATAATCTCCTTGGTTTAATATATAGTACAGCAGTGCTTGCTGTACAGGGCCTGTTTCACAGGCCCTGTACAGGGCACTCACATACAGGGGGGTGGGTGGTTGATTTTTTTTGTTTAAAAAAATACCCCACATGGGCCCACCCCAAAAATTGAGTCTGGCCTGTACAGGCCCTGTGAAATAGGGCCTGTACAGCCAGCATTTTTCTATATAATATATTTCTTCAAATTTACACGTGTATCGTTCTAATTCACACATATCACATATTTTTAATTTTCCATTGCTATAATTTCTTCATTATATTCTTCTTGTTTCCTAGTTTCTTCATTCACATTATATCTATTTTCTAAGAACTCTGTTCTTAAGGCCCTTTCTAATATTTTTAATATTTCTTGTATACTTTGTTCATTTTAAGTATTCCTATTATCGAATTTTTCAATCCTATTTTCTCTATACTTTATTCTTCTTTTTATAGTTTCTGGTAATTTCCTCCACCATTCAGATACAATTTCTCTGAATGTATGTTCTATAAATCTGAAGGCTGTATATGTTTTCCATCTGTTAAATCGTATGGCTAAGTCTGTACTTTTTACCTATGTCTCTATGGCTTTATTTTTATTTACACAATCTAGATCTAACTATATTCTTGTTGTGTGGATAAGTTCATTATATGATTTCATTAGATTTATTTCTTTTATGGATTGTTTTCTTATATTTCCAGTGTATCTCCTTTGTGTCTTTCTATATTGATTAGTTCCAACCTTATTAGGAACGATTGTTCCATAAGGATAATCATATTTTTCATCACTACCAAATTCTATTTTTATATTATGATTAGATGATAGATTCATATTCATCTTTGTATTTTCCATTTTTTCAGTTAATTCTTTTAACTGTTTTTTATATTCTTCATATTATTCTCCAGTAGAGTCTAAGAATTTTTGTTCTAATTCTTCTACTTCTGTAATCATATATTGATTTATCTCATGATTTTTGCCTTTATTATTTTCTTTTTTGTTATCCTGAAATCTTGGGGTGGATTAATTATAATCTTATCTTTTCCCTTAAGATTTTTTTTTTTTTTTTAATCTAAAAGAGCATTTCCTATTTGTATATTATACTCTAAATTTTCTAATTTTTTATGTATATCCTCAAAACTTTCATTTGTAGTATTTTTAGATAAATAATGATAACTTGGTTTCTTATGCTTTTCTACTTTTTTCAAAAATTCTTCAATTATATTTTCTTTATCTATTATATTCATCATTATTTTAGGTTTGTAATTTGGCTCTGATACCATTTGTTACCAGAGTGCAGTAGCGGAAATGTTTTTAATTTAATCTAAATGAGTATTTGCGTAAGTAGTTAGGAGATTACAATAGAATTCATAAAATTCACTATCTTTTGTTAAAAAAAAATTCTTCAATAATTATATCTAATTTGTTAATCCTTCTTTCTAAATTAATAAAAGTTATGTGTATATCAATCTTGATTGCTCAATTATCTATATAAATATTTTTGTATTTTAATTTTGGATCTAAATATTCTGTAAAGAAACTTTTTAGATCTTCTCTTGTATAATTTAATACATTATTTGTTGCATTTCTTAGATCAATAAAATTTTGTATAATTTCAGGAGTTAAATTTATTAAATATTCTTGATTCATAAATTTTTGAGGACTTAATTGGAGTTTCTTATATACTTACAATGACTTTGATTGCAAATTCTTTTTGAAAGGGTATTTTTGAAAACTATCTATTTGTAACTATTTTGATAAATGAATAGTTCTGACAGAATAGAATTATTCTATCACTATTGTGTCATATGAATTAGAATATGGACTAAACAATTTTGAACATGCATAGCAAGCAGCATATTGAATAAGATCTAATTTACCAAAAATAGAACATTATTCCCTTAACTGGCTGATAAAGCTGGACAGAGCCCTTATATTCTTCTCAGAATCTTCAAAAAGTTAAAATAAACAGAGTTTTTCCAATTATTTTAGTATCACTGTCCTAAACAAAATAATATATATATATATATATATATATATATATATATATATATATAAGTAAATTATAAACAACATATTTAAACTCATTTAGAAACAGAAAATCACAGTTTGCTCAGATTTCTTGCCCATGTAGTATCCTACATAAATAAAAGAGTGAGTTTTAATTTACTATTCATAAGTCGAATGGCCACATAAGCCAAGCCAAGCCGAGCCGTGTTCTTTTCTTTTCTTTCCCCTTTTCTTTTCTTTGTTTATTGTCATTTTTCTTCCCTCTTTTTTTTTTCTTTGTTTACTATCATTTTCAGAAATTATTTCAATTTTCTTCACCTCACCTCCTCTATTTCACAGTTCGAAAAAGTCGTCGCCTTCTCCACGCCTACACCCCAATCGCTGCAACAACCTCAAATCCTTGACCCAAAACAGAAACCCACAACCAATAAACACAACTACTCGACTTTAACCCAACTTTGCCAATAGATTCTATTTGCCCATGACTACCCATCGTCGGCGCTCAACAATTTAAAAGCGTCGACCACACACGTTCACATACAACAGCATAATCTAAGTGCCATTATTGCCATTGTAGATTGGAAAAATTGGATTTAAACAATTTTATTTGGTGCCTGGAATATTTTTTTTTTCGCTACCTCTACTTTTTGGATAAACCTACATTTTTTATTCCTATTTTTTTAAACAACTCTGTATTAGTTCCTTTTTTTTTTTTTTTTTTTAATAAG